>MU159473.1:0-110701 GCA_015888305.1 Antheraea pernyi | reverse complement strand
TGAAGGGAAAAACAGAACCACTAGGAGTCATTAGTTAGTTTCAGTACGCTTTAAAAATATATAAATTAAAGAAAGAAATTGTCTTTATTGTTGAAAAACAATTACAAACAACAAGTCCTTTATTTATAAAGGAAATAAATATACACAGGGTTATCCAACAATGACACTCCCACTCGGTACATCTCGGTTATATTGCAGCGCTGATTTCCAATGGGGGGCCACAGTAATGTACGGACGTGTAGACAGTCTTTTGACAAACATATTACAGAAGTCATATGTAGAAAATAAATAATAATAATAAATTATAAACATTCGAAAAAGTTACAAATGTATTACTACTAGTCGAATGTCGAAAATTATGTTTTACTCCTAGTTATTGCAAGCAACTTCGCTGGCGCTTAATGTAGATTTCACCTATGCTTTAGGAACAGTATTTATTCTGGATGAAGGGTAAAGGATATACTGTATTCTGCCAATGTGAATGTAAAATTTCATGGCGATCGATTAAGGCGTGAAATCATACAAACAAACACAAATTCGCATCTCTACTAGTATCTTTACTAGTTTTTATTAATATTATACTGACCGAATGAACCGCAACAATGCAAGCACTGTTACTTCACGTCGGTTTTCTGTGAGAGGGTACTACCCCGGGCGAGCCAACCCATTCATGCTGAAACCAGTAATAGTTTCAGCCTGGCTCTACCACCATAAATCATTTTAGCGATTACGTTAAACCATGCCGCTAATCCTTGGTAGATTGGAACGGACCCGCTTCCACCATCACCTTCTTGTCTATTTTATTTACCTTAGTAGTTAGCTTTCTTCGTGGTTTATTCTTCTAATCGCAATTTCTACTCTGAAAGATAAATCAAGAACGCACAGTGCGTTCGTTAGCCGTTTTCTCTTTAAACACAAACAACAGCTTCTGCTGCGTCAATAACTAGGGTTATCCAACAATGACACTCCCACTCGGTACATCTCGGTTGTATTGCAGCGCTGATTTCTACGAACATGAGTTTGTTACGCTTTTACGACTTAACGGATCATGTTGAAACTTTGCTTGTCAAGGGACAAAAGGATATGGGATAACTTTAATCCAAATCTACATTAACTCAACCAAAGCTCCGTACAAAAGCTAGTTTATACGGTTTATAAGGTTGTAATTTTTTTGTAAGGGTTTTATACGCGACGGTATAATTACCAGCGTGTACAGGTGATAATTATGTCTCAGCGACTCCTGGTCTGTCGTGTTTCAAAAGCAGCCAATGTATAATTATGTGATGGCTGACGATGGATTATAGATGTCTCTCGGTAATGGAGCCGTTGTTTTTGGATTGGATTGTCCTTTCCATGAGACACCTACAGGGACGTCACTCTGTCGTGCTAGAATAAAAAAGTCAGTAAATTTCAATGCGTCTTTCCAATCAGAATGCAATAGTGCCTTTATTGGATAGTGTGTTTGGATACCGCGTCGATCAACGTAGGTTCGAATGCTTACGAATGAGCTGTAGCTTTTGGTGAAGGGAAACATGATGAATACATACATGACTTGTTGTTAGTCCGCGTGGTTAGCTACTACCCCCAAGTTGAAAATGTACTCCCAAGCACCACCTATAAGTGTGTTCAGGTAGTTACACTTGAGAACAAATCTCTCTAGGTTTTGACGTATTACAATCTTGACACATACAACATCTGGTAAGATCGTGGTCAAACGCTAAAAACTATTAAAAACATTGTGTTTTCCGCTTCGATAAGGGTAAACATTGGTAATATTTGTACCATGGAAAATCATAAAAATAAATGGTTGTGTTTTATCCATTAACTTAGTTCATCTCATGATTCACTCGGCTTTTAACAAGGAAATACGAAAATGATTGGCAAACTTAATTAATCAGTATAATTATTAAAAACAAATGTTTAATTTACAACAATAATTATAAGTTGATGTGATATCATTCAATTAGAACCTTATCATTAATATAATGTTTATCTCATAATATTTATTAGTCATCGAATCAACTTATTTACGCAGAACTATAATATTATGATAGCGCTAAAGCCGAGATAATCTTTAAAATGAGATTATAATACTAATTTATTTAATTGTGTATGTTCTAATGCTTGGTAGAGATGTGATTATTATTTAATAGTTACGACAAGGCGTAAATAATTTTAATCAGAAATAAAATTTTGGACAAAGCTATGGTAATGAACCAATTAGTAGAGAAATACAAGATAATGTACATGTTTTATGTCATGTACAACATTGTTGCTTACTTCATTATCTTTTGTTTTATATAACCGTGTAATTAATAAAATAACTTAATATTTGAACAATCGCGGTCGGCTATGATCTTTTATCTATTTTACACGGAAGATGTGAAAAGATAACCCATTGTCTACGGACAAATTTATAATAATGTCTTAATTATTAAATTAAGATTTTGACCTGTCATGTTAAACAAACTGATAAAAAAGTGCTGGTAATTAAAATTTTAAAAGTTTTTATTATGATTTAACGGCAAATTCTTATAGTATTTATTGTTTAAGTATTTTCGAATACTGACATACGTATTTATAATTACTTAGAATAACCCTTGGTCTTAACATATAATAAAACAAAGTCCCCTGCCTCGTCTGTCTGTTCGTGGTGATTTCAGAAACTACTTAACGGATTTTCATGCTGTTTTCACCAGTCGATAAAGTGATTCACGAGGAAGGTTTAGGTATATAATTTGTCAAGGTTTTTTATTATCAGGGCGGGACAGCATCCGCCGGGCACGCTAGTTCTAAATTATATATATTATAGGTCTATATAGTGACAGTGATTTTGGTGACAGGATATATATTTACGCTATTTCATAGTGGCTAAGCAGTGAAACCAGAATGTATAAGATTAAGAATGAGTATATCAGAGCAAGTTTAAATATAGCACCAGTGACAGAGAAGTTGAAGAGTAATAGCTTAGCATAGTATGGTCATATTATTAGATGAGTGTTATGTAACAAAAAAAGTTTTGAGTATGAAAGTGGACTGATAGAGGTAGACCGAAAATTGTTATGTGTATAAAAGGTGTGAATACTGAGATGACATCTGGCAGAGCGGAGTGGAAGAGGAAAATATGTTGTGCCGACCCTACTTAGGTAGGATAAGGTTAAGACGATGATAATTATAAGCAGTAATATAGAGATCAACAGAGATAAATTAAAACGGGTAAAAGTTTATAGAAAGCTGCTGCTGCTGCTGCCGCCGCCGCCGCCGCCGCCGCTTCGAAACCGGGGAACATTGGAGGACCGGAAGAGGTTCCACCGTCGTCTGCTTCGGTGCCCACCACGTCGAGAGCTGCAGCTGCTGCTGCTGCTGCTGCTACCACCGCCGCTCCGAAACCGGGGAACATTGGAGGACCGGAAGAGGTTCCACCGTGTGTTCCTGCGGTACCGCGCCCTGCTGCCACCAGGTCCGTGAAGTCTTCGAGGTCAAGAATGTTGGAGCTCGAAGCAATGAAGAAGTTGGAAGTTGCCAGGTCCGAAGCCGCCAGGTCTGCTGCTGCCCTGGCTCAAATCGAGTTGGAAATGATCCAGTGCCAGTCCGATGAAGACATCGAAGACGAATTGGAGCAGGAGCGATCCACGCATGTTGAACAGTGGGTCAACGAAAGCACATCGTATCTGAAAGAAGATACCACCAATAGGAAGCAACAGGAGGAAGAAGTCACAAGGAAGAGTGACATCAAGGAACTCGCGGACGCCTTGATCGCCGCGACTGTATCAAGAACATCAGCTGCACCGGCCGCACCGTCGAAGTACGCCGACTTGCCTGCCTTCACTGGAGCGCCGGAAGAATGGTTGCCTTTTATAAGGACGTACCGGGATACTGCAGCCATGTTCACCAACGTGCAGAATATGGCTCGCCTACGCCACTGCATACACGGAACAGCAAAGGAGACTGTTCGCCGTCTAATGTTCGCCGCCGCCGATCCAGAGGAAGTGATCGCCGCTTTGGAGAGGAGGTTCGGGAAGCCGGACCGGCTCGTGCTAGCCGAATTGGAGAGCATCAAGGAGTTGCCTCGCATCGGGGACTCACCGAAGGACATCTGCCTCTTCGCCAGCCGTGTCAGCAACGCCGTAGCTACGATCAGCGCATTGAAGCTACCACAGTACCTGTACTCACCGGAGGTCAGCCGCAACGTCATCCAGAAGCTGTCGCCGCTACTACGGTGTAGATGGTTGGACTACACCGCTGGGAACAATGAAGACCCTGAACTTGTGAAGCTGCGGAAGTTCCTGGAGCACGAAGCGGATCTATGGTCGACGCTCGCACCGATAGAGGCCGCCACCGGTGTGAACAAGAGGTACAACAATGCGAAGCAGGTACATACAACCCAGTCCCAGGTGAGCGTCTCCTATAATAGGAATTGCATATTATGTGAAGGTGATCATCGACTAATGGAGTGTCGCAAGTTTAGAGAAGCAACCACCGATGGGAAGTGGACAATAGTGAAGAAGAACCGGCTCTGCTTCAAGTGTCTCGGGCAGAGGCATTCTCGAGACAGCTGCAGAGCACCACCGTGCAAGAGGTGTGGGAAGCCGCATCACACCGTGCTGCACGCCGAGGCGAATCGATCGCCACCTGAGAGGCCAGCGCCGCGTCCATCAGGGGAGAGGCACGCGCCGCCGCCTACGAGAGAGAAGCTATCGGAGTCATCGGGCGAGAGGTCTACGCACCGTGACTCGTCAAGGAACAATGAAGATGCTGCAGTCAAGAGCATCTACGCCGCCGCTGATGGGAAGGAGGTCTACCTGAAGATGATACCGGTAGACGTCTACGGACCAGCCGGCTCCACACGCGTCCTCGCACTCCTGGATGAGGGGTCCACCGTGTCCCTGTTGGATGAAGAGGTAGCCCATAGGATCGGGGCTAAAGGGAAGCCTGACCTACTCATTCTGGAGACCGTCGGGGGGAAGCTCATCGAGAAGCAAGATTCTCAACAGATCGACATCAAAATCAAAGGAGCTCACCGACGGGACGAGCGAACAATGAAGGGAGTCCGGACCATCTGCAACCTCAAGCTGGCACCGCAGCACGTCAGCATCGAAACAATAGAAAAATGTGAACACCTGAAGAAGATGAGCGAGCTGGTCTACAGCAAGGAGAGGCCAGCTCTACTCATTGGGCAGGACAACTGGGAACTCATCGTGTCAAGAAGGGTCATCAAAGGGAAGCCAAACCAACCAGTTGCCAGCCTCACCAGTCTTGGCTGGGTACTGCACGGCTGCTGTACTGCAAACAACATGTCGCCAGTGAAGTTCGTGAACCATTGCCGACAACCGAATGAAGAAGCCAACATGGAGGAGCTTATGAAGCAACATTTCGACTTGGAATCAATCGGCATACAGCAGCGGCGCCCCAGCAACGACGCGGATGATAGGGCTCTCAAGATATTAGAGAGCACCACCAAGCGACTACCCGATGGGAGGTTCGAGTCGGGGCTACTGTGGAAGTCGGTCAACGAGGGGCTACCCAACAACTACAACCTGGCTCACCACCGATTGAAGGGCATCGAAAAGAAGCTCGACCGGGACGTCGCATTGAAGAATGAATATGGGAAACAAATCCAGCATCTTCTAGACAGTGGATATGCTGAGGAGGCACCGTCCAATACTACGATAGGAAGAACGTTCTACCTACCGCATTTCGCCGTGGTCCACCCTATGAAGAAGAAGATACGCATCGTCTTCGACGCAGCCTCACGTTACGAAGGGAAGAGTTTGAACGACGCACTGCTACCGGGACCAGACCTACTGCAGTCTCTGTTCGGGGTCCTGTTGAGGTTCCGCCAGGGGCCAGTCGCAGTGGTCGCCGACATCAAGGAGATGTTCCTCCGCATCAAGATACGGGAACAGGATCGTGACAGTCTCCGCTTCCTTTGGAGAGGTGAAGATCGATCTTCGAAGCCAAAGGAGTACAGGATGACATCGGTCATCTTCGGAGCAGCTTCCTCACCCGCAACCGCGATCTTCGTGAAGAACCGCAACGCCGAGGAACATCGAGCCAGTCATCCCGAAGCAGTCGAGGCAATCATACGAAACCATTACATGGACGACTACCTGCAAAGCTTCGCAACAACGACGGAAGCAATCAACACCGCGGCGACAGTGGACTCCATACACAGGGAAGCTGGCTTCGAACTCAGACAGTGGGCTAGCAACGAACAACAAGTACTGGACGGATTGCAACAAGGGGAAGCATCACCGACCGAGATTGCCATCGGAAGCAATGAGGAGAAAACGCTCGGGCTACGGTGGTTAATAAAAGAAGACGCATTGGCCTTTAATGGTGGCCTGCGTAACGCACCACAAGACATTGTGGAAGGCAATCGAGTGCCTACGAAGCGCGAAGTAACGAGCGCTGTAATGTCGACCTTTGACCCATTGGGGTTAGTCGCACCGTTACTAATTAAAGGAAAAAGAATGTTACAGGCTATCTGGCGAGCCGGGACAAATTGGGACGAAACCATCACCGAGGAGGCGCACCACCAGTGGTTCGAATACATCAGCAGCCTGTCCGCGCTACGAGACTTGAAGATACCCCGATGTCTGACACCAGCAGCGGGAGCGGGACAGCTGCACACGTTCGTCGACGCCAGTGAGACAGCGTACGCAGCGGCGTGCTACTGGAGGGCAGAGGCGGATGGCGTACACGTCGCACTCATCGCAGGGAAGGCGCGGGTGTCGCCGACAAAACCAGTGACGATCCCTCGCCTGGAACTGCAAGCGGCACTACTGGGGGCAAGGCTCGCGAGGACGTTGACGGAGGAAATAGACATGGAAATAACCGAGCGATACTTCTGGTCTGATTCTAGCACAGTTCTCCAGTGGCTGAAGGCAGATCCCCGTCGGTTCAAACCCTTCGTCGCGCATCGCCTCGCCGAGATCGAAGACCTCTCCAAGCCACACGAGTGGAGGTGGGTGCCTACGAGGGACAACCCGGCCGACATCGCCACACGGGAGGTGCCGCGAACCTTCGCCGAGGATAGCCGATGGTTCGTCGGGCCAGACTTCCTCCGCCGGCCAGACGCAGACTGGCCTCAGAAGAGCTTCCACCGGGTCGAGCCGTCCGGTGAGGAGAAGAAAGTTGAAACCGTCCTGGCAACCGTGAAGAAAGAAGAGAGCGTTCTACCACAACCGGAACGCTTCTCCAGCTGGATAAGACTCCTGCGAGCTACTGCACGAGTCTTCCAATTCATAGAAAATTGTAGACGGAAACACGTCGTCAACGCCGTGAAAGAAAACGACGAAGCTTGGAAGCCCCATCGAAAGGGGAAACAAGAAAAGAAAATGAAGATCTGCAAAAAGAAGATTGAAGAAAGAAACTGGTTGCCAATACCGGAAGAATTGTTGAAGAAAGCAGAACAACACATCATCCGAAACAGCCAAGAAGACTCTTTCGGAGAGGACATCGAGAAAATGAAGAAAGAAGTACCACTGAAAACAAACAGTCGCCTAAAGAAGATCGACGTTCAACTCGACGACAAGGGAATCCTTCGTCTAAACGCCCGAACCGCCAAGCTCAAATGGGACGGTTCCGCAACAAATCTGGCGATCCTAGACGGCCGCCATCATGTGGTTCGTCTGCTCATCGATCGCTACCATCGCCGCTTCTGTCACGCAAACCATGCAACAGTCGTTAACGAGTTGAGGCAGACGTATTGGATCTTATCTCTACGCGACGCCGTGAAACGTGTGCTGTACCAATGCCAATGGTGCCGCACCAGGAAGATGAAGCCGCAAATGCCGCCGACAGGAGACTTGCCCGTGGAACGACTGCGCTACGGATCGCACCCGTTCACGTGCACGGCCGTCGACTACTTCGGCCCCATGTTCGTCACCATCGGGAGAAGAAAGGAGAAGAGATGGGGAGCGCTCTTCACGTGCCTCACGACGCGCGCAGTGCATCTCGAGCTGGTGCCATCACTCAGTACCAGCTCCATGATCATGGCACTGCGGCGCATGTCAGCAAGGAGAGGCACTCCGCGGGTGATGTACAGCGACAACGGGACCAACTTCATCGGCGCCAACCACGAGCTTCGAGAAGAAATGGGAAAGCTCAAGAAGAATGAGCTAATCGACGCAGCGAATCAAGAGGGGATACGCTGGAAATTCATACCACCTGGAGCACCCAACATGGGAGGTGCCTGGGAACGGATGGTGCGCACGGTGAAGACCGCACTATCCGCAGTGCTGAACGAGAGGAGCCCTCCAGAAGAAGTCCTGCACACATTGTTGACCGAAATCGAGCATACGGTCAATTCACGCCCACTCACCCACTTGAGCGTGAATCCGGAAGACGAGGAAAGCCTAACGCCCAATCACTTCCTAATCGGGCGTTCATGTGGCTCTGCGATTGTGGGAAGCTTCAACGAGTACAACCTCATCGGGAAAGCAGATTGGAAGACCACTCAGCATTTGGCTGATCATTTTTGGAAAAGGTGGCTGAGAGAATACGTGCCAACTCTCATGCCCAGGAGAATAGAAGGGAAAGAAGCTCGTCAGCCGCAGCCAGGCGATATTGTGATTATCGCCGACGCATCTCTACCCCGCAACACCTGGCCTAGAGGAGAGGTCATCGCGTGTCACCCTGGACCAGACGGCAGAACGAGAGTGGTGGATGTCCGGACTTCGAGAGGCGGAATCCTGAGGCGCCCTACTTCGCGTCTCATCGTCATCGTGCCTGCAGCGTCGCGTCCACGGGATGGAGTGCACGACGGAGCGTACACTGGGGGGGAGACTGTTGGCGACGCAGCGTAAATTTAGCGAAATATAAAAATGTGTTGGCGCGCACATACCATTATCGGTCTGACGCCATATAGGGCACTGTGAGGACAATTCTAGTGTACCCAATTTTTTGTGTTAATTTGTGTTTTTCATGGTAATTAATAGGAATTGCGTAATAATTGTATTGTATTAATAGGTTTAAAGCTAAAAAGCATATATAGCAATAAAAATTAACGTAGAATCTTTAAAATTGTAGAAGTAAACATTCTGTATCATATTACGTAAAATATTAGAACTTGTGGATTTTTTGAGTAAATTACGTGTTAAATAATGTATAATTGTATAAAATAGTAATAAAAAGTAATGAAAGTATATAAAACGGCCAAAAAAGGCCAAAGTGAAAAATAGGAAAATGGAATTTTGTCGTAAAAACATATGTTTTTCGTGTATAACTTTTTAGGTATTTATCGTACAATTAAGCTAATTATTGCATTGTATCGAGCCTTCCGAGACGAATCTATTGATATATAACACATAATTATTATAATTGTAATTAAGAAAATATTTGGTAAAATATCGCAAATTCATAGTAAAAATAACGATGTAAACAAGTAAAAATCGTAAGAGCCACCGCGGCTCTCATTACGGTATAGCCTCGAACTACTTAAGCTCGACGGGGGCCCCGTAAAATCGTGGCAGGTTCTTAGCTAATCAGACCATCTACAACAGAGTGTCAATCGTAAGAAGATCATCGGAATTTCATCGTGCATCGTCTCATCGTGGAAAATTCATCGTTCGCCGTGAGTCATCGGATTCAAGCCGGATTCATCGAAGCGCTGCTACCGCCAGGAAGAACCCGCGTTTTCGGTCTGATCCGTGGCTACTGGCCTGCCTGTTCTGCGACCTGTACCCGTGTACAGTGACCGCTGTAACCGCGATTCGCGTCAGTTGTAAGGACTATTGTAAGTCTGTCGAATAAATTCCCTCTTCGGCGAAACGTGCAGTTTGGTGTTGCCCGCCAGCGTCCCGGATCCTTTCCCCTTCACCCTCTACCCTTCCCCTCTCCCTAGTCTCCTACCCCTCCTACCCCCTAGCACCCGTGACTGGGCCCGGTCGTGGGTATTCGGGGGTTCCGTCCCTTTTAGTGACCATGAAGTATTATATCCTAGAATACTGCGAGTGTTTAACCTTTCACCTGGTATATACCATGATGGTGGCAAATAAGCATATGAGCCGCCTGGTGGTAAGCGGTTAACGCAGCATATGGACGATTGCAACACCGGAGTTATCATATGCGCGTTGCCGACAATTGGGAGAATTAAGGGAAAAAATACTTCACGTTAAATTACTGTCTAAAATGTATAGTGTTCAAATTTAAAGAACTTACGTTTTATCAAATTTGAAGGCATCATCAGCGTTAATACCAGTCCACTGTAAAAATGTTTTTACATATTTAGTAGGAGTAAAGTTCTGCGAAGGTTTGTGATACGAGAGAAACTGGAACATTTTGTTATTGCAGACCAAAAAATAATACAGAAAAAAAAGTTACAGTAAAACTTTCACTCACATGGAGTGCAGTTTGGGCGCCATTCAACTATAACTCACAGATGTCACCAAGGAGTATGGCTAGTGATATGGCCAGAGAACCTTGGTCTCGTGACTACTTTAAATTATTAGAAAAGTAAGATGTAATTATTTTATGTTTTAAGTAGAGAGTTTTTTTTTAGTACAATATAATTCGAAAATAACGACGATCTTCGTGAGATGTATAATCCATAGTCAGCCGTAGCTGTCATATTGTCCTGTAAGATTCCCGGCAGCTCGATTTACACTGGCTGATACGTATCAAATTGAGAGTTAAATGTTAGAGTGGACGTTACTTTACTCTTCCGCATAGAATTGATTGGAAGCTGCCACGTCTCACTGCAACAAAACACGTTTGACTTCATTTACGCGATATGTATTTGACAGAGTTATATCTCAGGATAATAATAGAAAATGTGAAATATTAGTAAATGAAACAACAAAAAGTAATTAAATACGTTGTTACTTGACGGTTGAACCTGTCGTCGGTTGACACTCTTGGTATGTAACTGTAGAAGAAGAAGTTAAAATTGATTGTTGCAGAAAAACAGAACCACTAGGAGTCATTAGTTAGTTTCAGTACGCTTTAAAAATATATAAATTAAAGAAAGAAATTGTCTTTATTGTTGAAAAACAATTACAAACAACAAGTCCTTTATTTATAAAGGAAATAAATATACACAGGGTTATCCAACAATGACACTCCCACTCGGTACATCTCGGTTGTATTGCAGCGCTGATTTCTACGAACATGAGTTTGTTACGCTTTTACGACTTAACGGATCATGTTGAAACTTTGCTTGTCAAGGGACAAAAGGATATGGGATAACTTTAATCCAAATCTACATTAACTCAACCAAAGCTCCGTACAAAAGCTAGTTTATACGGTTTATAAGGTTGTAATTTTTTTGTAAGGGTTTTATACGCGACGGTATAATTACCAGCGTGTACAGGTGATAATTATGTCTCAGCGACTCCTGGTCTGTCGTGTTTCAAAAGCAGCCAATGTATAATTATGTGATGGCTGAAGATGGATTATAGATGTCTCTCGGTAATGGAGCCGTTGTTTTTGGATTGGATTGTCCTTTCCATGAGACACCTACAGTGACGTCACTCTGTCGTGCTAGAATAAAAAAGTCAGTAAATTTCAATGCGTCTTTCCAATCAGAATGCAATAGTGCCTTTATTGGATAGTGTGTTTGGATACCGCGTCGATCAACGTAGGTTCGAATGCTTACGAATGAGCTGTAGCTTTTGGTGAAGGGAAACATGATGAATACATACATGACTTTTTTTTAGTCCGCGTGGTTAGCTACTACCCCCAAGTTGAAAATGTACTCCCAAGCACCACCTATAAGTGTGTTCAGGTAGTTACACTTGAGAACAAATCTCTCTAGGTTTTGACGTATTACAATCTTGGCACATACTTAACATCTGGTAAGATCGTGGTCAAACGCTAAAAACTATTAAAAACATTGTGTTTTCCGCTTCGATAAGGGTAAACATTGGTAATATTTGTACCATGGAAAATCATAAAAATAAATGGTTGTGTTTTATCCATTAACTTAGTTCATCTCATGATTCACTCGGCTTTTAACAAGGAAATACGAAAATGATTGGCAAACTTAATTAATCAGTATAATTATTAAAAACAAATGTTTAATTTACAACAATAATTATAAGTTGATGTGATATCATTCAATTAGAACCTTATCATTAATATAATGTTTATCTCATAATATTTATTAGTCATCGAATCAACTTATTTACGCAGAACTATAATATTATGATAGCGCTAAAGCCGAGATAATCTTTAAAATGAGATTATAATACTAATTTATTTAATTGTGTATGTTCTAATGCTTGGTAGAGATGTGATTATTATTTAATAGTTACGACAAGGCGTAAATAATTTTAATCAGAAATAAAATTTTGGACAAAGCTATGGTAATGAACCAATTAGTAGAGAAATACAAGATAATGTACATGTTTTATGTCATGTACAACATTGTTGCTTACTTCATTATCTTTTGTTTTATATAACCGTGTAATTAATAAAATAACTTAATATTTGAACAATCGCGGTCGGCTATGATCTTTTATCTATTTTACACGGAAGATGTGAAAAGATAACCCATTGTCTACGGACAAATTTATAATAATGTCTTAATTATTAAATTAAGATTTTGACCTGTCATGTTAAACAAACTGATAAAAAAGTGCTGGTAATTAAAATTTTAAAAGTTTTAATTATGATTCAACGGCAAGTTCTTATAGTATTTATTGTTTAAGTATTGTCGAATACTGACATACGTATTTATAATTACTTAGAATAACCCTTGGTCTTAACATATAATAAAACAGAGTCCCCCGCCTCGTCTGTCTGTTCGCGGTGAACTCAGAAACTACTGAACGGATTTTTATGCTGTTTTCACCAGTCGATAAAGTGATTCACGAGGAAGGTTTAGGTATATAATTTGTCAAGGTTTTTTATTATCAGGGCGGGACAGCATCCGCCGAACACGCTAGTTTTAAATAATCTATATTATAGGTCTGTATAGTGACAGTGACAGTGATTTTGGTGACAGGATATATATTTACGCTATTTCATAGTGGCTAAGCAGTGAAACCAGAATGTATAAGATTAAGAATGAGTATATCAGAGCAAGTTTAAATATAGCACCAGTGACAGAGAAGTTGAAGAGTAATAGCTTAGCATGGTATGGCCGTACTATTAGAAGAGATTATAGATATATTCATCATATCATATTATTAGATGAGTGTAATGTCCGTCGGGCCCGCTAATAAGATACAAGTTTACTAATCTAGCTATAACACGTGGTGTATGAGCTGTAAAAATGATTCAAAAATGACAAAAAGGTGTGGAAACATTATCTTATTTATTATAACATTATCTTAATAGAAAAATTTATAGCCCAGCGCTAATTTGCTGCTTTTGACTTTATAGTAGCAATCGCCTGGGCCTACAACTGCGTTAAACAACAATATAATATTGTATAATAATAATACGTAGACCGTTATGGCAAAATAGTACAAAAACATTCGTAAGAAAGATATGTGAACTTCTATAGGGATCGGTTAAATTATATGAAACTAGCAGGCCCGGCGGGCGTTGTCCCACCCTGATACTAAATAAAACATTGACAAATTATATAACCTTCCTCGTGAATCACTTTATCTACTGGTGAAAACGGCATGAAAATCCGTTTAGTACTTTTTGAGTTAATCGCGAACAGACAGACAGACAGACCTGGCAGATGACTTTGTTTTGTAATATGTAACATCCTTTCAATAAGTTACTACTAAATTATACATGACTTGTTTTGTGCACCGTGGGATTTCCCGTTAGCAGAAATATGGTCTTATTTTTATATATACGAGCTCGATAAAATGACCGCTATATATCTGTATTTGTAAACACAGTGCACTCTAAAAACTGCGGTGACCTCGATAGATCTACAATCCATTGGCAGTCGCTGCTGTCATGCCGGCTTACAAGGTTTCTCGCCGGATGGGTGTTTTTGGCTGATCGTAAAATATGAAAAACGAAAAATGTCCTTAGCGTTCGCTTATGTTATTTAAAAAAAGTCATTGCAATATTTTGTCCTAGATACAGACGAAGCACTGTTGTTCCAGTAGATTCAAATTTCTACAATGATTGCAGCTACTGGATCACACCTATAGACGCTTGAAGACAGATTTTCGAATTGAAGTTAATAGCTACCCAGACGGGCTTAGAGAAAGACCTACCACCATGCTATGGTAATATGATTACATCATGATGTTATCCATGATCGAAAGCTCCAGCTGATTCCCAGGAATTCGAACCTCGATGCATCATCGCTTAGGTCAGTGGATCGTTTCGGCGTCTCACCCCTTCAAGGTGCACTTGATATATATTCAGTAATCAAGTGGGGTGACAGGGTGTTTGTAAGCTGGAGCGTTACTACCATGTACATGACGCTTAACCATGTACTATGACTTTAGTTTTTCGCATTTCAGGATCAAACAGTATATATCTAACTGGGGAGAAACTTACAAGCAAAGATAACAATGACGACTGTCGATGGATTGTAATTCTTTCAGTGGTCGCCAGTATTTCTGTATTGCAGTGTACTACACTGGTAACTATACCATCAAGTATGGTGCATTAAAAAAATGTTAGTTGTTTACACGCGGTAGAAGTGACATCTTCAAAAAGAAAACGAAAAAAGCGTATGTCTCACTGTTCTTCGTTATACCAAGACATATGACAGTTGAGACACTGCCCCCACTTTACTCGACACAGTGTTTACCCCCACAATTTTTCGTCACACAAAAAGGTTGCGGATCAGAATATCAAAGCCCTTACGTATGAATCTCAACTTCAAAACTATGTTCCAAAATGTAAACACTAAAGATTTGTAAAGCAAATATCGTCTGGAGTATTAATGAAAAACTAGTTACGCGCTTCCAATATTGCTTAAATGAAATTACATCCCAGTTTACAAATAATTTTCTCGATTGAGTGCGCGCTACACATATTGCAGGTAGAATTCGATTTGATGCTCACTTTGAATTCAGTTGTTAAACTATCGTTATAGTGGAAATTGTTTGAGGCACCCGCCCGGGACGAGTCGGTCTTGCCGATTTAATTAAACTTGTTACTCGTACGTATTATTTCACAATTCGGACTGCACAGTTCACTTTGATACTTTTGATATTGGAACCTTTTGTTAACTGATCGTAGTTTTAATATAGAGCTATTCGGCAATTTCGCATACGTACGTCATACTGTTTCTGACAATCGCCAATCGTGAAATTGAACGTAGGCGATTAATATTTCACGTAGCAAGCTCATTAGTATGGATTATGTGTCTGCTTTGGATTCTCAGAAGCCGAATGACGGTTTATTAATAGTGGATCGAGTAAAGACGAAATTGTTTACTGTTAGGTAGGCGTCGATGTACGTTTTGATGTTCGTGTTTTAAAATCGTATTTTGATTGATACATTTATTTCAAGTTTACTATAGCTACCTATAACTAAGAATATAGTATAATTTACGTGGTGGTAGAGGCACGCTGAAACTATTACTGGTTTCAGCATGAGTGAGTCGACTCGGCCGGGGTAGTACCACCCTCTCGCAGAGAACCGACGTCAAGTAACAGTGCTTGCATTGTTGCGTTTCGTTCGGTCAGTGAGAGCGCCGGAGGACCATCTCCCCTACCCTTCCCTCTTCCCTTCCTCCCCCACCCCCCAAACACAGGATGGCAAGGCACTTGCGACTCCTCTGATGTTGCAAGTGTCTACGGACGGTGGTGGTCGTTTAACATCAGGTGACCCACCAGTTCCGTTTGCATTGTTTTTGGGGTGTAAGGGGTGTCGAATAACATCTAAGACTTGAGGCACTCAAGCTAAGTGGTACACCTTGCTGAATAACGAACGAGGGAATGGAGAAAGCGGGGTGGTAGGGTTTTACAGCCTGACTGGGTCGCAACCACCATGCATATGGCGAAAAAGCCCGTTGTAGTGATTTGCTTCTGTGGGTCACGTTTCGGGATCAGCCTGTGCATATCCATCTTTTCGAAAGCCGGCATGACAGCGGCGACCGGCGATGGATAGTGTGTCACTCGGTGGTTGCCATTGTTTATGGATTGTACTGTGCTTTATCAGGCACAGTAAAGTTATTTCGCCGTGCTACAATTAAAAAAAATCCTATGATATAAAAAAAAAGAATTAAAATCATATATATGCCAATTATAAGCAAGCTTTAACAGAGCAACGACTATGCTGTCTCTGCATATTACTAAAGTTTTTCTACCGGTAAGTATATAGAGAAGAGTACTTATTGCACATTTTAAAATCGATATTTAACTATATCTGGTATCAGTTTAATTAGGGAGCGGGATTCAGAAGGATCTATCAATACAATCACGTTATCAAAGTTTTACTGAATCAATCGCTGCGAAAGGAAAAAGTTTCGATAAATGTTCATTTGTTAACTGCTCCAACTTCAATGGAAACATTGTAGGGAGCACGACAGACGTAGGAGTGGACAATTAGAAGTTTTAATGTCGCTTCATTAGTGACGAACGACTGAGAGCAACCCGAAGCAAATATCGGAGAGAAATGCAGCAAACAAAAATAAGCTTGGGCAACTAATCTCAAACTTATTTTAAAACTTCCTGGTTATGCTAACGACAGTATGGGAATAGTATTCACTGGAGTGCCAATAGAGATGTAGAAATATTCTGGAAACTATTCGAAAGTTTGAAACCACTGGAAATTCGCTGAAATATGAATAAAAAACTGAGCTATATTAATATTTATCTGCTTCTGTCTATATTTGTATTTTTTCCAAATTTTGTGATCGTCATTTACTACAAAAGCGAGTGTATAATCACGAAATTGATGTTAGACACTTTTGTGTTTGCGTTTAACTGAAATACCTGTTGCCGTAGTGGTACGCCATCCATGATTTTTATTTAAAAAATTACACAGCGAGTATATATAACTCTTCAATTAATAAATACCCTATAATAATAGTCAATAATATACTTAGAAATTGTAATAGATAATAATCACAAAAAATCTCAACTGATTTTAATAACTATTAATAATACTATTACCAATAGTTTTAAAGCTATCGGTGATACGGGCCCATAGGTTTTCCCGTACCAAAAATCGCTCAACGCGGTTATAGAAATTTGTGCTTCAACAACGAGACGAAAATAATTACGGCATACTAAAAGCATACATATAAAGTTCATACAATGTGAAATGAATATCATAAAGTAGCCAAGTGATTTGATATATGCTCTATTATTGGTTCCAGTGGCAGGTTCGTAACTAGGAAAATGAAATACTTAAAGGTACACATTAGCTTGGTCATTATGTGACTAAATACCATTGCGGTTTACGTTGGCTATTATTATACATACTTTGTCCGTTTAGCCTCTATTTTGCTATTTAGGTACTATCGTGCATTTATCGCAGTTAACATTTCTAAAGCTATACCTGTAATAACGTGACTGGTGGTCACAAAGTGGTGACAAAGTTAGAAGCAAGATATCCTTTTGAAACATACGAATGTGATTAGAATGATTCAATAGAAGTTGAACTCTTTAATTAATAAATACCCTATAATAATTGTCAATAATATACTTAGAAATTGTAATAGATAATAATCACAAAAAATCTCAACCGATTTTAATAACTATTAATAATACTATTACCAATAGTTTTAAAGCCATCGGTGATACGGACCCATACGTTTTCCCCTACCAAAAATCACTCAACGCTCTTATAGAAGTTTCTGCTTCAACACCAAGACGAAAATAATTACGGCATACTAAAAGCATACATATAAAATTCATACAATGTTAAATGAATATCATAAAGTAGCCAAGTGATTTGATATATGCTCTATTATTGGTTCCAGTGGCAGGTTCGTAACTAGGAAAATGAAATACTTAAAGGTACACATTAGCTTGGTCATTATGTGACTAAATACCATTGCGGTTTACGTTGGCTATTATTATACATACTTTGTCCGTTTAGCCTCTATTTTGCTATTTAGGTACTATCGTGCATTTATCGCAGTTAACATTTCTAAAGCTATACCTGTAATAACGTGACTGGTGGTCACAAAGTGGTGACAAAGTTAGAAGCAAGATATCCTTTTGAAACATACGAATGTGATTAGAATGATTCAATAGAAGTTGTTCGATATAGGGATTCAGGGGTTGAATTTGTAAGGGCGGAAACCTGTACTAAAATAATTATCTAGACTGTTACAAATTGCTTTTTTACGGAACGTACATGCAAATCTTGCACATAGAAGATGCATGCGTCTTTCGTTTATCCGTGCTGATTCCCAAAACGTTTGAACGGCTTTTGACGAGTTTTATACAATCAGATAAAGGGAGACTTTTAGTATGATATGGACTACCTATATTTACGCTTTGCGATAAGAGCTAAATAAAGATTATATAATTCAATAGGTAAAAGTGCCGCTCAAGCAGATACTATAAATATCCTACCAAAGCTAAAGCCTTTTGGGGTGTAAGGGGTGTCGAATAACATCGAAGACTTGAGACATCCAAGCTAACCTCATCTGCACGCGGTGCCCCCTGCTGAATAACGAACGAGGCAATGACGAAAGCGGGGTGGTAGGGTTTTACAGTCTGACTGGGTTGCAACCACCATGTATAGGACGAAAAAGCCCGTCGTAGTGATTCGCTTCTGTGGGTCACGTTTCGGGATCAGCCTGCGCATATCCAGTTTTTCGCAGGCCGGCTAGACCGCGGCGACCGGCGATGGATAGTGTGTCACTCGATGGTCACCATTGTTTATGGATTGTACTGTGCTTACCATCAGGCACAATGCAGTCGTTTTGCCGTGCCACAATAAAAAATTAAAAAAATCCTATGATATAAAAAAAAGAATTAAAATCATATATATGCCAATTATAAGCAAGTAAATTGTTTAGATTTCGATTGTTTATGCCGGAATAAATTGTTGTTCGAATGAATACACATTTTTTATTTGTATGACAATAAAAGTAATGCATACGAAAATAAATGTATATAAATTAGGAGTTCTTAAACGTATAAGCAATTTGAAACAAAACCTCAGAATTCGGTATACGTATTTACCGATTAAAGTTTGCTTAAAGTATAAATTAATTTAGCGAAAATTGACTAGAAATCAGTCATATAATATTTATCATGATATTCTGTGATTGGTATTCAACGAACAGAGAAGCGTTTAGCTACCGCTCGCGACTCCGAAGATTGATGTAGCGCCGTTCCTGCTACGGGGAACCAGCACGGCTGTCGCGCTATAAATTAAAACCGACTCACATTAGAAGCGCTATAATAAAACTCACTATCATCCTGCTCCTTCCTAACTGAGTTCCTATGCGAGACAAGGATATAAACAGCGACGATAGCAGAGAATCGCTTTTTTGTTATTCCACGACGAGACTAACCGTTAGCGGTAACTTTGTTTCTAAAATGATGACCCTAGTCGGGATTGTTCATTGAAAACTTACTTCTTGCTAGTTATTTTACAAAGTGTCATTATGTACACTCAATTTAATTTATGATACTTATAATGTATATTGCTGTTTATCAATATTTATTTCGTTGTACGAAAGAAAAGATTCTCGCTGTGTCTTGAGCCCTCGTTAAAACACCTTAAAAGAGGAGTGTTTCTTACTTATTTGGGTTAAAAATTATATGTAGCAACAAGTATGCGAGTGAAGCTATCTGGCCAGATTACTCGGTCGGCCATCGCGTATCTGTAATCGGTAAATGGTTACTTTAAGTCTCGATATGCGAAGTATTCCTCGTGGAATGCCACCGTCGTCGTGCTGTACTTATATGTGCTCGACGGACTGAATTTTTTCTTATCGCCCAATGCATTTTCTGCAAGTTCCAATGTGAGCGACATGTTCGCAGCTACACACTCATATACAGTGCCGCTGTTCTGTTTCTTTTACGTTTTTTATAATCGGCCACACACTGGATAATTAATTTCGTGGTATTCGCAGCTTACCTATGTGAATAGAATATTGTTTTTATTGCATTTAATAAGAAAATTACGTCATTCTTTATATATCTTTGTGAACGTAAATGAGAAATGTTAGATAAACGAAACGTTAACAAATCTAATTCTTTTTCATTAACATTTGATTCCCGTCGAGTGTAGATATTAAGCTCGGCAGTAATAACCCGCTCGGCTCCAGCCATCCATCACGGGCGCTGCAATCGTCCCGCTGTCAGTCTATTCCGGGACGTTCCGTTTTCGCTAATGATTCCTCGCCGCCGTGAGATCACGCGACATTTACAAAAGCCGATTGCGCCAACGATTTGTGCGACAAAACGCATCGCTTCATCTCCATTCTCTCGTTTTTCATTTTCTACCCGTAAACGTACCTACATAGTTGCAGTTTTAACGGAGCGGGCTTTATCGTGTTTCTTTTTAAAGCGGCATGTATTTCGAGGCGCGTTCCACACGAGAGAGTTTATAATTTATTTGTGTCGCAGTTTTCTGGCGACGATTTTCCCACAGGGGCGGTGTCTCAAACGAGCCGCGCTCGCCCTTTATGTTGGTTATTTTTTTGTGACGGCACAAAATGCCCCGGTGGAAAACATTCAGTGATAACTGGTAACAATCGCAGCCGCCCGGATGGTCCCTCCCATTCCGCGCATAACTCGTTGGACCTCGTCCGATGCTTTTTCATCTAGCAGTGCGACAGTCGACGTTTACGAAGCGATGTCGGGACTTGTTGCTCTATGATCTTAATCTTAATGACTAATTGGAAAGTTTAAATAACAAATCTGTAAAATATGTAGGTGGAGTAGTTTATTTAGAGATGTCCAATATCTTACATAAATATATCTATAAAACTAATATTCCATTTATGTTTAAAAGGAAACGATAAAAATGTAATTATTAAAAGGTAGCGCTATTCAAAAGCTATATTTCGTCGCTTAAATGCGCATTTTGCTCGCCTTTATCATATAATAGCGGAAACATTAGATCATGTAATCTTGTCGTATTATAATCAGGTGCCAATATGCACATCTTATAATTACGATACACACATGTCACACTTCAATAAATAAAGATGAAGGTTAAGATATTTATGTTATTTAATCATTGTATATCAGAATGCTGAAGAGCTCACATTGATTTTTCCGTATACAAATGCAGGGGTTTTGTAATTGTCGCGATCGGAGCAGTTACACGTACTCAATATGTGTCATTTCAAGATGAGTTAAATCCAATTTTGGCCGGTCCTAATATTTTACGTTATTTTTGAAGTTTTTTCGTCTTCTAATTTTATATAGGTAAAATATAAAGATCATTAAAAAAAAACATTATGAACTTCGTTCTCGGTGTATAAAAACTGGAAATCCTAAAAATACTAAATTATATTATATATCGTTATATGAACGATTAAAATTGGATTTAGCTCATTTTTAAATGTAACGACGCATATATATAATAGGATGTAACAGTGTAAAGAAATAGTTGAAATAAATAAAAAATCTAGTTTCTAGTTCTAGGCTTAGCGAATCTAGTTTTAGATTAACTAGTTCCACGTAGCAACGGGAATATATCTTTGACGCGCGTCGTCAGAACTCAAGCGACACTCGACGGGTTTTATAGTAACAGAACGCTTCATGCCTCGCTCCAGCACAACTTTTTATTAACCTCCTATTGTTTCTTAATCGCCGCTCTAGATATGGTTTCACGATAAGTTTCCGTTAAAAGCATAATGTTGAGTAAAGCAATGCGCTGAATGCGCCGAGGTTAATGTCGGTAGTTTTTATCGACCGAAAAGCTCGGCCGTCAGATCTGATTCCCGATTTGTTATCGCCCCATTCGATCACCATCCCACTGACATCACTACGCCATCGAGGGGCAGATGATGTCGATTTTTCAATCACTAAACCAGTTTTACTGATGTGTAAATGAAAAAGGATATGTTTGGTATAGTATTCTACGTAACGTATATAAATACACGACTTGAAAGTTAATCTTTTAAAATGCTGTGTGACACTGTCGTAAGCGTTAATTTGTTATAACTTTTAAACGTTTTAGGCTATTCAGCGAAGGTAGAATGACACGGCTGCCGCACAAATCTCACGCTAGATATATCGTTGTTCCAGTTAGCTGACAATAAATCGTATGTTTAGTGACGCGGTGACTTGTATAATTAACAATAGCGGCATTATACGCGATTTCCAAACTAAGCGTCGCAACGCAGATCGTTTGTCACGACGCAAATTGCTATTTATGAGGATTATCTATAAATAAACACAGTAAATCGTTTCGTGCGACATGGCTTTGTATAGACCTTTAATAGGCAACCTTAATTAGTCAGTTAAAGGGCGATTTATTTCAAACAGCAAAGTATAGTAATGTATTATTACCTTTAAACAAAAGTGTTATAACATTACTCAACATACTTCTTCTTCTTACCCTTATCCCACATAAGTAGGGTCGGTACAACACGTTTGTCATGTTGTGGTATATGATTTGACTTAATTTTTACGATCGGCCGCCTGCCTGACATCAACCCTCCTTATTATTATTATTTTGCTGTTCATTGTATTTATGATTATTATTATATAGTTACGAAGTCTGATGGGATCTTTTAGTCTTTCAATTTTTCGGTAGGCTTTAGCTTTGATGGGCTAATTATAGTATCTGCTTGAGCGGCACCACCATTCCGGTTAAAAACGAAGTTCTTCAAGATTATGGTTTGCTTGCTATATTCCCATTTATATGTAACAGAACACTAGCCAACTTTAGACTATTCCCGAGGATTCATGGGTTCAGTAATAATAATATAAAATATGAAAATTATAATAGAAAAAGAAATGCAAATAAAAAAACATGTCAATGTCAACATTACTCAACATACATAAATTCGCATACACGAATACTGATTCGCTTGCGGTGCTTTGCTCTTTCACCCGCAAACATAACAGCTCGTAAATAAACCTTTGCTATTTAGCTAACAATTGAGCTTCGATGGGCATTTGGTCAGATTCCGAGGCAAGCAGTCGTGGCAGGCACGTGTGCTCGCCTCCGCATGCCTCCGACAGAATATGCGGCCCTAGCAACGTGGATTTTGGCCCCTATGCCGAATATTCCATGCACAACGGACACAAATAATGTTCGAGAATAATCTATCTATTGTCCGTTACAATTTGATGCTCATATACGTACGTAACACAGATAATGTTACTCAAGTTTAGTTATTAGTAATAATTAATAGTGGTCTATAATTTGGTACTGGTGAGTTGGAAAGTGTCTAACGAAATTTAAGTGAAAATTCTAATTGAAATACATTATCGCCGAAATAATTTATATAAAATACTGTAAGAATACAATAAAGAATACTTTTTTAAAGTATACCGATACACGTAAATACGTTACAATAGATGCTGCTTTTACAAATTATTGCAATACACAATTTAATCTTAATTAAATTTATTTTTGTTTATCGCACAAAAAATAATTTGCAAATATGATTTAAGTTTATTCTAAATATTGACAATTCTTAAGACTTTAAATAAAACCTAATCTTGTACATCTTGAATCATGTTCATTTCCATTCTCTATTTAGAACAGAAAAGCAAGGAGAAAGGGAATTCGGTGCGAAAGTTTATATGTAAATATAAAAGCGTCCCCATGTTAAGTGTAAGTAAGATGAATAATAATGGACGTCTATTAGGTTAGGGATGATTTATTTAAATTTAAAAAAATTAAGTTGTACTTCTTTCGGCGCGTTAGGGAAAAACGATGAGAGTAAATTTTTACAATGCCCGCGCACAACGTGCCGGTGTGTCACGAAAACTCAACACCCTGAAGGTAGCTATAGTCAACATTTTAGTTTTTCAAAAAAATTACCAACAATGTACAAGTAAGGACATCTACGTATGTTTGCGTGAGAACTGACAACTGTATTCACGATATTTATTTATTCAAATGTTTCTGAACCTACCACACTTTTATGGTATCAGTCCGAATAAAATATATACAAATATACATAAATATATATTTTCTTAAATAATATATTATAAAATAATATTATAATAATTTACTGTGGTCATAAGTGATAATAATTGTTTTCACATATTACTTTGAGTAATTATTATAAGTGATAAAAACAGTTTTTACATATTACTTTGAGTACGTTTGTAGAATTTGGGATTAGTTGACGGTATGTATTATTTATTTATATCATAACCTAAAATAAATGTTCACATTCTTATTTAATGTGTAATAAGTTTATAAATAAATTAATAATAGATCTTGTTACGCCAAAGAAGTATAACTTCTAACGCGTTTACATATGTACACACACACACTTTTTTTTCATAAATCTTAATTAATATGATTTTATTAATTTTTTAAATAATACTTATTGTGACGATATAATATGGTAGATTTTTTAAGATCTCCAATTAAAGAGTACTTGTTAAGGTAATAAACCAATAAAATAATTTTGAACTCGACTGTACCCATTTGTAGCGTATATGTTATAATTACATTCTGTGGTCGCCAGTAACATTTGGTTAATCAGGGAAATTGGTGAATCTATACATAAATTATGGGTACTTGAAACACGTATTGTTGTTGAAGTTGGAGTATTTACCAGAATCCTGAGATATATAAATAATATAAACGGCTAATGAACCACTCCTAACAGCTTTATCCATTATCAGCTGTTTGTATTACCGGAGATAAATATTGAACTAAAGTTCTCTAGGACTAGATTATCTGTTTAAATTGTAGCTCGTGCAAGGAGTAGAACACACTGGTAAACTTATCAACAGAGACATAACGAAGTAACTATGGTTATAAACTTTATCCTCTTATTGGCGTTGCATTATCATTTGCCAGTGTCAGTGTTTTGTTTCTATGAAATTATTATAATAATGTTTATTGTTAATGTAACGTATGTTAATGTAAATTACTATAATTATAGTAATGAGAGTCCAATTTGGTGTTATTTTAAGTACATACATATACGAGTATATTCGATTTAGTCTAGTCCCGTTATAGTGGTGGCTTTCAATAAGAATGATATTTCCCCAAATTCACATATTGTGATAATATCCAATTTATTAAAGCCAGTGTCAGTATTTTGTTTCTATGAAATTATTATAACTAGTGGGCGTCCAGAGGTCGACATTCGACCATAGTTCATTGATTTTTTAAAGTTTGAATTTTATTAGGGTTCTTTTGTCAAAGGGTATTATTATGTTATACAAAGTTTAGGCTTCACGTATTAATATATATTATGATGATAATGTTTATTGTTAATGTAACGTATGTTAACGTAAATTATTATAATTACAGTAATGAGAGTCCAATTTGATGTTATTTTAAGTACATACATATATATTCGATTAAGTCTAGTCCCGTTATATTGGTGGCTTTCAATAAGAATGATATTTCCCGAAATTCACATATTGTGATAATATCCAATTTATTAAAGACGGCTCTCTTACGAGAAAATCAAGTGCTTTAGCGCGGGTGAATTTACAAACGTAATTGACGAAAAAAGTTTACCCAGACTCAGAACAACCATTTGTTAATCACAACTAAGCGGCGATGGCTTAGTTCGTAGCGTGTTCTGACAACGCGTCGATGGACGTAGGATTGAATTCTAGTAACTGAGTCGGGGCTTTCGATGCAGAAAAACACCGTGATGAAACCATTGTCTGGTGGTAGTAGTTGAGAATTTGTCATATGTTTATGTGTTCCGACAGTTGCACTTGATAGCCAGCACCTCTAGTTACAGCGTGTTTATTCTCTTGGTCAAACGACAGAACCTATACGGTGTTATTACAAAAAAGTTACATACGTATTTAACTTTTTTATAATAAAACCTTCGGTCAACAATAACTAGATAACGGGTCGGCGCGAAAAATACGTCTCGGTAAATAAGAGCTCACTTGAAATGTGTGCCCTTATTTTGTTTAGGTTGTTTGAAACACAGCCAATGTAAGCCCGTTTCACATGCCGCAGTGTATTCAAAAGATGCAAAAATAATACCCGAAAAAGCAATTTAACGGTCGGAGTATCTTACTTTCGCTAAATACATGTTGAATAAGTTATATTTTAAGCTTTAAACTAACTAATAATATCAAATTTTGAACAAAATTACCGATTTTAAACCTGTGATACAAATGTTTGGCCTCACCAGACACAAACACGCACAATAACGGGAAAACGTACTTTATTCATTACGTGTTAAGGTTGAATTCACACTAAATGTTGTTTATGTTATCTTTTCATTTGTGACGGGCGTAATTTATTACATTGCTCGTTTTATCGTAAGCATTAAATAATATTTTGAACATTTGTGACTTTATTACAAGGTGTTATGGTTGTAATTAGGTGGAACTTAAAACAGTTTTAAAACTTTTTTTCTCCTTTTCTTAGTAAACAAATAAGTATATATTTACGCGGACGGCTTTTAGCTTCGATTAGTACGTGAACCTTTATCTAGTTATTGTTGATCGAAGAATAAAACCCATAAAGTATATTAAAAAAATCAAACCCACGACACTCATCTTGTCGCCTTGTTTTTTTTAGTTCCGTAGCATGTACAGACAGCTTATCGATGATCAATATAGGTGCGAATCTCTAATGAGTCTGAGCTTTCATTGAAAAAAAAAAATAGTGATAACACTATAGTACCTACGGTGAGAATTTCTAACACTTGTCTGGCTAGCTAACACTCTCGAGTTGAAAATCTATCAAGCACTGATTGGTGCGTTACGGCAGCTAAATTTGACAGTCAGTCCCCCCTCTAGATTTAACTTGTTAAATCTATTAATAAAAGAAAACAACACGTACGCTATGATTTATACATAATAATGTTATATGATCAATGAGCAAATATGTGTGTTAAATTTGAATAAAAAAGCAATAGTATGTTATTCCTACAGTCCGCGCCAAACTTTTTGACCGCTCTGAATATTGCAACGTAAAATTCAAATTTAGGTAGAAATACGTATTATATTATACTAAAACTATGAGACAATTTAAGGGTAAATAAACGCCAATTTTAGATTCCTATAATATTTTAACTTTGTTTTGTATTAAATTTTGCCGATAATACGTATGCCGTATAATACGTAAATCCGAACTTGCCGCTATATTCAGAGCGGTCAAAAAGATTGACGCCTTAGTACATTCCGTCAAAAAAGAATTTTAAGTCATATACACGTTTAAAGATAACCATGGGGACCACTCATAACGTAATTAAAACAATCTTATCATCGCATGTCATTAGCATTAGCAGGTACAAAGAAAAATACATACTTTTGAAGCTTACTAATATAATTGTAAACTTTAGTGTAACTATGTGTGTATAGTTTGAGGTGAAAAAAAAACGCGAGTAAAATTATGACATCTGTGAGCATACGCAGGTCTTCTATATTATAAAATACGTCTCTCTGTCTGCTGTAAGCAGCTTATAACTCGAAAACCAGTGACCCAATTTACATATATGATTTATTTTATACTATAGTGTCTGGTTATATTGAAATGAAATTTTTAATGGGAGGTCTTCGAAATTGTGGTTGGCAAACATTTTGTGTGACGAAAAGTGGTGAGAGTAAACACTGTGTCGGATAGAGTGTTGAAAACACCGGCTCTTATCCGATCAACGAAATTAAGCAACGTAGGCCGCGGTCTGTACTTGGATGGGTGACCGCCTGGGAACACCGTGTGACGTTGGCCTTTTGTTATATTTTTTAATTAAATTTTTTCCCTGTAATATAAAAGTTTCACTTCTATCATGTGGACGACACACCCTGATTTTAAATATTCTTTGTTATAATTAGGTCATATATAACCTCATGTTAAAAATAAATCAAGTTGATACAAAATGGCTGTAAGTATATTTTGTTGCAATATTTTACCTTAACTGTTACATAATGCGTATATAGTGTAATGTGTCACCAGTATAATGCATTTACAATGGAAACTACTAAAATATCTAATTTATATTTAAATATCACAAATCATCATCGTCATCACCATATGGCGAAAAAGCTCGTCATAGTGATTCGCTTCTGCGGGTCGCGTTTTGGGATCAATCAGCCTGTGCATATCTAACTTTTCGCAGGCCGGCATGACAACGGCGACCGGCTAAGGACAGTGTGTCACTTGGTGGTCGCCGTTGTTTTTGGATTGTACTGTGCTTACCATCGGGCACAGTGCAGTCATTTTGCCGTGCTACTATAAAAAAAAAGCAAATTAATGTAAAAAGTGCACGCGAAATATATTTTTTAATTGAATTAATTGTCATTTATAATTATTTGGACAAATAAGTTCTGAAATAAATATTTAAAACTGGAATGAACGATTAATTGTTTAAAAAGTTTTATTGAAGGAACGTCATAATAATAATTTTATAGCACAGGCGAGCGAAATCCTTTTTTAATTTTATTTTTAGCAACCATTCTTCTAGATTATTACTGCCATTATCGAGTAGGAAATATATTACAAGTGTCGTGTGATACTTTCAATGTTCTATCAAGTCCAAGGCCACCCTTGGTAGAACTCTCCAGGGAGTTTTATGTTATCAGAATGAATGCTCCATGATATTATTTTCCATCCACTTCACTCATGCCTAATATCCGAACTATAGTTAGTAAAATGCTACCAATATTACAGAATAGAGAAGCAAATGACACTAGATTATGAATAAAACACTACGTGACAGACTATGATTGTATGAGTGATAGTCAATCGTATTGTTTTATGCTTCGATAGTTTTAGTATAAAAAAGGTAAAACTAATATTACTGTAAATTGTTTCATATCTAGTGTTCGAATATATCATCACTCTATATTTCAATTGAAGTAATCGAAACAAGGATCTATGTAATTTCTTGTAAGTCTGTAACCGATTTTAAATCAAAGCAGGTGCTCATTTTAATATTTCTTACCTTAGAAATTGGTCATTTAAATATCGTTTTAAAAATACTTTTGGAAAGAGGATATTTTCAAGACGGTCCCATTTTAATTTTATTAGCACTAGACCTTGGAGATCGAAGTCGCATCAGATAACTGGATTTCGTAGATGACCGGCATGATCTATATACTAGAAACTGTGACAAACTGGCCGTCCCAAGTTTCAGACTACAGTACGAGAGTACAAGTTACAGACCCAGTAACAGAATTTTAGGTAATAGTGTTAGGTTTTACAACAAAGTCCCAAAGGATATTACCGATTTGCCGGACTGTAAATTTAAGCGCCATAGCCAAGCGGGTATTGGTGTCAAAAGGCTATTATAAAGTGGATCAATATGTGAACGATGGTGATGTCTCGAATTAATTACTCTCGTGCATCTACTAAAAACGATATATTTGTTAAGATAAACCAGATTGAGTTTCTTGCCGCTTCTTCTCGATGACTGGGATGTTTTCCGAACCGGTGCTAGTTTTGGCGTTCATAAGCGCCTTCTTAAGGCCTAAATTGAATAAAATATTGATTTTTACTTGACTGTCGCCAAGGACGTTATGGTGAATTTTTTATAGTATTTTGTTGGAGTCGGTTTTTTAATATATATTACAATAATTAAGGTTTATATTTCACCAAATGTTCTATTCATTTTAGGTAAGTGACAAATGGAAACTATATTCCGGTGATTGATACTGGAATGATGCATCCGACAGGGTACTACGCTAATCTTGGTAAGGTTCATACAATTTATAAAATACCTCAGTCCCGCGATTTCAGACAAAATATAGATAGTATTTACGTTTGGTTTTATGAGAACAATTATTATTTCCTTTCGAACAAATACATGATTAATTTAAAACCGGTTTATTTATTTACGTATATATAAAAACAATTCGTAAGTATTAGTTGACCAGTGCGTGTCGTCGTACGCAGAAAATTTACATAAATAAAAAAAGAATAATCTTTTCTTGAAACAGCAAATAGTTTTTTCAATATATAGTACATAGTTATAACCTGTTAACTAAATAATTACTGTTCTATTGTTCATTACTTTGTTTCAGTAGATATGTTTGTAAACAATGTTGTATCAATTTACAGTAGAACCTCGATAAGTCGAACTTCTAGAGTGAACCGAAATAATTCGACTTCCAAAGAGTTTTGAATTAGAAAGGTTTTTATAGGGAAATTTTCGACTTTTAGAGATCTACATTTTATACTTTCTAATTTCAAGTTACAGAAATGAAATATAAAGATTCGCGTTACAGCAGTAATGTTTATAGTAAAAATTATTTCTAGAAAGATAATATGTTCTTAATATCGGTTTATTATTTTTGGTAGAGCCACGCTGTAGCTATTACTGGTTTCAGCATGAATGGGTCGGCTCGCCCGGGGTAGTACCGCCCTCTCACAGAAAACCGACGTGAAGTAACAGTGCTTGCATCGTTGCGTTTCGTTCGATCAGTGAGAGCGCCAGAGGCCCACCTCCGTTCCCCTCCCTCCTGCCTGATACAGAGGTTGGCAACGTACTTGCGACACCCCTGGTGTTGCTAGTGTCTACGGACGGTGGTGATCACTTAACATCAGGTGACCCACCTGTTCGTTTGCCTCCTTTGATTCAATTCTGTCGAGCTATATAAATAGTAAAAATTGATCAGTTCCAGACATAGGTTTTTATTTCCAATGTATAGAGGGAACATATATAATAAAATACCTTGTATAAAAATATTGATTATTTCGACTTATAGATAGTACATATTTCAAATAACAGTTGGTTTGTGTTGTAGGCGCTTTCGACTTATCGAGGTACGAATTAACAAAGTTTCGCTATAATATACCGATTAAATTAAGAATACAATGTTCATTAGTGTTCCGAGTCTAATGAATTATTTATTAGGCTATTCACTGTATTTGTATAGTAAAAGCCGAATTATATTTTAAAATCAATACTTACTACAATACTACGTTAAAACCGAACGTTGTTAAATAAATAACCGTTAACGCAAAGTAATTGAATCTTTATGACGCACATTCCAGTAGCAATTACGATAACAATTGCATGTGTATAGATCGAAACGTGAAATAAAATTGTTAAAGGTATAATAAAATTTAATTTACATGGCATGTACAGTCCGCGTCAAACTTTTTGACCGCTCTTAATATACGACGAGTAGCTGTGGAGAACACAACGTTAGTTAAAGTTACGTGTTATATTTTATGTATAACATTGAGACAATTTACCGATAAATCAATGCTAATTTTCGAGTTCTATATTATAGTATTTTTAAAGTTGTTTTGTATTAAACTTTTGACGGTAATTTGCGCCCGAACACACGACTATATTCAGAGTGGCCAAATAGATTGACGTGGGCTTAAGGTATTTTTTATTACGGTGCGAATTTTTTTGTTATATAATATTCTTTAGAAATAGTTTGTCAACGATTTTTTGTTTTCAGCTTTGTGGTGCTTTATTGTTACATGGATAGGGTAGGCGAAAACTTACAATCTATTGCCTCATACTAATGTTGTTTATTGTACAGTAAATTGTCGATTGTTGATATATGTATAGTTGGAAATATTTCAACGTATTGGTTATTTATACCTACCTAGTACCTATCCATCTAAACTAGCATTACCACGCGGTTTCGCTCGTATTAATGTAAATTGTATCTATCCATCTAATTCCCGAGGTGGAAACAGTAAGTACATTTTTTCTAGATTAAAGTTCCCCTGAGCCTCTTTCTGTACCTCTGATACCGTGTAAGCAAATGTCATGAAAATCGGTTAAGTCGTTAAGGTGTCGTAACAAACAAATAAACATACAAACACATCACTTTCGCATTTATAATGTTAGTTAGAATTACTAGTAATATCGTAAAGCTCAAACGGTTGTATTTTTCGATTGAATAATTTATACTCTGGAACTATCACACAGATTTGAAAAATTCTGTTAGTAGTTTATAGTCTATTTGTGGATGAAGCTTATTAGGTATCTAACATCACGCTACGACTTCTAGGAGCGTAGCAATTACCGTGCAAAATGTATGGCAGAAAGTACCTTGAACAAGAACAGAAATGGTAGTGTATTTTCGTTGTAGGCGGGACGAGGGTTTCGTCGAGGCCCGAGGGCGGGAGAAGAAAATAAAGGCGAGTGAAACCACAGGCCACAGTTAATTAGTTAACAATAGTGTGCTACTTCTATAATGATGACCATCGTCTATCCTTCCTTCTATATTACAAATGAGCATGTGAGTTTATTTATTTGTTCGTAATAGTCCGGTGAAGCTGTTAAGACCTTGCTTGGTCAATAGCGTAGTCAGTTAGGAATAAAAAAAATATTTGTTCGTCTGTTACGCTTTTCTACCTTATTGTTAGACTGATCATCATTTACTTTTGCATACATGTTATCAAACAAAAGCTCGATTCGTATCGAACAAAAGCTAATATTACGTAAATGCGACAATGTCTGATGTGAATAAACGAAACTAAAAGAATAATATTACGGTATGTTCTTTATCACGACTTCAATTTAGAATGTCATAAGAATTTATATTTTTTATATATTCTATATTTAGAATCATACGTATATTTATAAATTCAGTATAAAAAGTTGCAATATTAGAATTAACGAAAAATTAAACAAAATGATTATATAATTAATCCACGTTTTATTTTGTGGCATCGAATTTTTATTTAATTGTAACTCGGCAATGTGACTGTACTGTGCCTGATGGTAAGCCCAGTACAATCCTAAAAGGATGGCGACCACCGAGAGACATACTACATCGCTAGTCGCCGCTGTCATGCCGGCCTGCGTAAGTATCTCTTCACGTTGCGCTTGAAGGACCCCATGTCATAGGAAGGAGGAAACACACTGGCCAGGAGATTGTTCCACAGCTTCACGGTACGGCAAAGATAAGATGTTGATATTATATTTATTATTGATATTTACGATATAAAATATCACAATGACTCTACCATAGCATGTAAGAAAATAGATATATGGTACTAGAAAAAAAAAACAAATTTTCCGTTTGATAATCATAAAAACAAACATACAGACGCTTGACAAGCGCTCACAATAATACAACCGCTCGAACGGCGCAATCTATAAGATAATTTATAATAATAGGTAAACCGTATTAAGTCAGGTAGCACAAATCAAAAATCATGTTATTATTATTTGTCGCCGGTAACGGGAATTGATATTATCTTATTACTTAGTTATTATTCTTGCCGATCCTTCTTATCTTCTTATCATTTCCGCGAAACAGCGCGATAAACTACGGCGTCGTGTCGCGTCATTCGCACGGTAAATATGTCTATACGTTAATTTTTATCAAACTCTATGTAAGTATATACGAACGATCGTATATCATATTATAATGTGAGCGAAATTGTAGTTCGCCTTGACTTATACTGCTAAAATATACTAGCATCCGATCATAGGTTCGCTTACTGTAGAGAATGTATATTGTAATTATCTTAGAATTGAATAGCGTTTCTTATATCAATGTTTTTGAAATTGTAGTATTTTATATCTGTATTAACTGTAGAGACACCTACACTTAAAACGATTTTTCAGTAATAAAACAAACGAAATCAGAAAAAGAATGCACAATAAGACTACACATACAAACATCCTGCTAATTCTATTAACTTTATATTATTTATACACATGCGATCATTGCCTCTTCCTCGCATCTTTTTCAGAGCATTTTTCAAAGCATAAAAATTCAAGAGTATGAAATGTACCTAAAGGTTCTTAATTTTTGTATTGAGTTATGCTCATAATTTCTTATTTTTTGTGATTATTACTACGGTATTGTATGTAAATTTGTAAATGTTCCATAATATACGTGATTGTCTCCTACAACAGTTTTGACTATCGTAAGAGGCAGGGTTACCATTTTAATTGTAGAGATGTAACGGATTTGCAAATAAAGATATTGCAAAAATAATGACATTATAAACTTTTCAATTACGATCTGGTATAAAGTTTGTAATAATTTATTTTTCTATGGTGTCAATTATAGTTCTTCCATCTTCTGAACTAAATCACCACTATTCATTTTTTATACTTTATTGTTAAACTTTTGATCATAAGCTCACCTGATGTTAAATGACAACGTTTTTTTTTATATCATAGCAGGCAAACGAACTGGTGGGTCACCTGATGTTAAGTGATCACCGCCGTCCATAAACACAAGCAACACCAGAGGAGTCGCAAGTGCGTTGCCAGCCTGTGTATAGAGGGAGGGGGAAGGGTAAGGAAGAGTGGGGGGAGCGCGGGGATCTCCGGCGCTCTCACTGACCGAACGAAACACCACAATGTAAGCACTGTTACTTCAAGTCAGTTTTCTATGAGAGGGTGGTACTACCCCGAGCCGAACCATTCATGCTGAAACCAGTAGTAGCTTCACCGTGGATCTACCACATTCATAAACGTGGTCTAATATGGTAAACACGCTAAACCTAGAGAAGTATTGGCTTTCAAATGCAGCTGCCGGAACATTTCTATAGATGCTTGGCGATAGATTTTTAATTTGAGACTGGTAGCTCGGCCAGGTTGGTTTAGAAAAGCCCTACCACAATGCCACTGTTATATAACGCTATTTTTCCTTACCGGCTCATTCGCACGGATTCAAACTTACGCCCATCGACGCGGTGACGGAATGCGCATCAATGATGAACCATCGCTTTATGTTAAATCTTCTGAATATATGCTATCCAGTAGTATTGAATTTGCTTAAATTTGAGCTTATTAGTACCTTTTGCGTTAAATCCACGCTCAAAATTATATATAAACTAGCGGGCCCGGTAGACGTTGTCCGGCCCTGATTATAAAGAAATCCTTGACAAATTATACCAAAACGTTCCTTATGAATCCCTGTATATCACAGTGAAAGCCGCATGAAAATCCGTTCAGTAGTTTTTGAGTTTATCGCATACAAACAGGCAGATAGACAGACGCGATAGGGGACTTTGCTTTATACTATGTATAATGGATATGTTCTTTAAAAAGTTTACATATGAACGTATAGTATATAACGGTATTTTATGTATGCAACACTTTTTAAATGTTCTATTGCAAATCAGTAATTAATTCACACGTAATGATGTTTCATATTAATAACTAACCGAGTTTTTCACTCGCTATTTGCATAAGTTAATGTACTTTCAACGAGACATGACGTAACGCAATGAGATGAATATTATTACGACAGCGTGACTTACATAATTATTTTAAACATATTTAATACTTATGTCATATCCCAAAAGTGGATTTGTGGAAAAACATAATGTTGCGAAAAATATAATTAATGAAGGATTAATAACCATACAAATGTTTAATGTATTTTTATTATCTTCAAAGTATTCATGTTATTATATGTTCCAATAAGATATCGTCAAAATACATTTAAAAGTTGACCTTATGACATCTAAGTAATAAAATATGTGTCGATAAAAAAATCAATGTATTGTTTATCATAATGATGAAAACAAAAGCAAAATTATGAGTTTATCTAATTCAAGAACGCATTCTACACTTTAGCTGTGTTAGTGAATAGGCAAAAGGTCGATTGAAACGTATTAAGGAAACCAAAACGTGTTCGCACCTAAGTGCAAATTATTCCTCACAGTTACCTGTCAACTACTTGACAATTGCTAAGCGACTACATAACTTTGCAAAGGTACTAAATAAATAACTTCATTCATTTGTTCTTTCATTTTATAACACTCGTTTTTTATTATCTAAGTATCTTGCAGGGTAGTAGGGTTTTACAGCCTGACTGGGTCGCAACCACCATGTATATGGTGAAAAAACCCGTCATAATGATTCGCTTCTGCTGGTCGCGTTTCGGGATCAGCCTGCGCATATCCAGCTTTTCACAGGGCGGCATGACAGCGGCGACCGGCGATGGATAGTGTATCACTCGGTGGTCGCCATTGTTTTTGGATTTTACTGTGCTTACCATCAGGCATAGTGCAAACATTTTGCCGTGCTACAATAAAAAAAAATATGGGCCACTGTAGCTTGAATTTTTTCTATTTAATTCTGCCAGTAGTGTTAAGAAGGTTTAATACAACAAATATATGTTTGACACTTTTTTTTTTTTTTAATGATTAACTGTGCGACGCTTGACTCTGTCACACCTGATGTAAAGTGAAGAGGAGGCCTAGGATATAACGCGTTCACGCAGTAAATGCACATTCACTATTCAAGTCTTTACAAACTGTAATACTTTGCGTCCTTACAAAATAGTTATTATTTCTATTAATAATATGTAATTTCATTGATTGTTTCCGATGACTAGGCTGTTTTTCAATACACGATGAAATGCGCAAATTAAATCATTTCCATTATAATTAAATACACAATTATTTCTAGAATTGTTCTAAATATCCTCGTGCATTGAGGTACGCATTATTTTTTATATTGTATAGTACATATTGTATTATTGTATACGTATGTGTTATAGAAACAAATAATATTGTAATTGCATTCACTGGGCTACGTTTATATAGCATTAAAGAAAATAGAAATTAAATACGACTATTTATTTACCTTTGAAGGTAAATTAATGAGCGAATAACAAGTTGCCAATTCACCCTACTTCGAACAAATCGCTGACACTTGTCTACCCACTCGCACTCAACTTAATCGCGCCGCTCGTGTCGGACTGTTTGCTTCGAACTGAGTTCGATTGATTAGCTAATTGTACACCACTAACGCCGAATTCGTTTGGAAAATTATTCGGTTCACTGAATAACGTTGATCTTATTATTTTAAGTGATATAAAATAAGTTAGGCAAATATTTACTTTTATTAATAATATATTATTGTTTTACTGGCCTGAATCATATTTTCACTTAATTTTGAACGTTGTTATAACTAAATTGGGGAACTTAAGCCTAAAAAGTAGATTTGCAAAAGAAAAGTAGTCTATTGTAGACTTGTATACGTAGTCCGGTGAAGCTGTTAAGACCTCGCTTGGTTAATAGCGTAGTCAGTTCGAAAAATAAAGAAGTAGACTTGTATTGTACTATTGTAGATTCGAAACACACCCGAAGGCACATTCATCCCCGCACATTCACCGCTTTCTCCATTGACCGCGTTCTCGTCTCAAAGCAATTGAAGCCTATGTCCTGTCATCTGCGAACGAACCCTCGAACCTGCTGTCTGCGCAATGCAGTGATACTATGATACTATAATTTACTAGCTCACAACATATACTTGCACACGCATATTATATGTATTTTTTTTTTCGCCCGTTAGACTTATTGACAACTGTCAGGTGAAGTAATTGTATAGCTGGACCGGGGAGGATGGGTCGAGGGACCCATCTTCCCATTGCACAGGTCCGGCGGAAGGAGGAGACGGCCGGTGTGTACCCGGCTGTCTCCTAACAAGACTAGGCCCGGCGACGGCGCTTTCGCTACTGGGCCAACCGCTGTGGCGGCACGATGAAGTCTATAGAGATCTCGTGCCGGCCCAACTATAGCGGCAGACGTACACCGTGGGGTTTTAGACCGTGCGACTCAGACATAACCCACCCCCTCCCCCGGGAGGGTGGCGTATCCATAAGGGATTTCCCCACGTTAAAAAAAAAGCCAAAGTTTTCCCCCATTAGGTACCTTTTCGTTAGTTGCCATTACAATTGAACGTCTTCTGCGCTTGACACTAAGATATCAAAACGCTTCAGGTCTGAACTTTCAGTGGAACAGAAGAAGAGCGCGTTGAAAACATATATTGATAGTAGGGCGTTTTCATTAGAAAAAAGAAGACATTACTCTACCTAGCGCCACCAGCTTCAAGATGAGTGTATATGGCCAAGTAATTTGTAGTCAGCCTTTAACTGCATCATCTCTTAACACAAGTTAACATTGGAGACAAACGTTAAATCTATAAAATGTATACAATACAATTTTAAGAAAGGTAATTAGCCTAGCAAATTGTATTGAATTACGTGCATAATAAAACAAAACTCGCAAACAGATTCAAATAACGTGATTATATTTTTTTCTATACAAAATTTAATTTAGCCCATTGTTATTCTTGAAGTAAATATACCGGTATTTAAATTCAAAGCTAGTTCCATTAGAATTACAGTAACTGTTTGACGTATGAATCACTTAATATTTAATTGCGACCTAATCTTGCACTGTTTGTGCTTATTTGTTAATCATTTTTATTCATGTTTGCCTCAAGATTCTCACTATCAATATCGGCGCGACTGATAAGTTATAATTACCGATTTTATGACGATGCTGTTGCAAGATACCTTCCCTGAAGGTTTCTTATAATCTTGTATCATTTATCCTCATTATTGATTTAACTCGCCTTCGCGTGGTTCGTTTCTCGCATGAATTAACGTCCGTTTAATATTACCATTTAGCTAGAGGCGCGGTGAAATGCAAAGTCCGTTTTAAACGCCGGCACAGATGCGTTCGCGCCGACTTTTTAAATATCGGGATTATCGCTTATAAAAACCATAAAATAATGATTTATAAACGCCTCACTATTAGTTCGTGTAATAAAAAACGACTATTGTTGCATGTGTGGCTAAATTGTGTGCCATTTCTATTGTACGCTGTTTGATTTTCCATAAAAATTCAACTTTACATATTGATGATTTTAACGGTATTCGTACTAATTACTTACAAACTATGTTATAAACTCGAAATGTATTTTGTCTTAGTAACAAATTAAGAACGTATAATGTAAAAAAAAATTCATGCTTTAGTTATACTAAACTATATTTTTTTCGCATTGGCCTATCCTAACGCTAATGGCCTGATAGGCCTTCACAGCTTCAGTGGACTAAATTGTACTACACCAAATAAATGGGTAATATAATAGCTAATTACAAGATTTATTTAGCAAAGACATTTTATGGTTGCATTAATTCCATCGTTGATTATTCGGGTAATACAAGTGACCGGACACCTGAGTAGAAACATTTATCTGGCGCTGACCTCTGCTTTTTTAACGAGCGTTAATAATAAAGAGCCGGGAAGTGTATCGGATGCAGCGTGCAGCGTGCGGCCGCACTTCGCTCGGCCGCCTTCACCGCCCGCGACGTGACATAACACGCTTTGCCCCGCCCACGCGCTCTCGCTCACTCTCGTAGCGCGCGACAGAGACGACATTACACTTTCCGTCGAAACCTCCACGCGACGCCGCGCTGAGTCGCGTACTGTTTCTGAGAAAAGCCAACTGTTATTATTGGGCTCAGATTGTTCTCGACCTCTCGCCGGTTTATTTTGCTACTCTCATGAATGAACCTCCGCGCCTGCAGGTGCGCACCCTGGAGCGCTAAATTTCGATGGCAATTATTCATTTCTAAATTCGTATAGTTGCCCGCCAATCTTCGGCACGCTATATGATAATTACCAGTGGTCGTTGCTACGCTTTCGGATAATTTCGGGCGCCGCGCAGGATGTTACAATTTGGAAGCACTTTCGCTTTGTTTCGATTAGTATGGGTATGATTTTTTGAACGTCTACCGTTGAATCCGCCCACTCCATGTCACGCAGTAGCCGTCAATCTGACGTCTATTGGCAGCGGTGCATGCGATATATTGGTATCTACGAGATGTGTTGTTGCCAATGATTGTATAATCACGTTTATTTTATTATTTAGTGTTATGAATTAATTAATAAGCTTTAAATAAATCCTAAAAATGACAAACTAAATTGTAAGAATTTTCTTATCATTTTAATAAGTTACGTAAAAGTAATTTATCACTAGATAATAGTTAAAAACTATAAATTTCCCTTTAAAGTTTGACAAATATAGGGCAACAGTGTGAAGACGGTAAAGTGTCTTGGCATCGGCTCGAGGCGATAAACTAGATATGATTTATACCGAAGCCGGCTGACACAACGGACATAATTTTGTATGCGTTATTATGTGTTCATTTAATAAATGTTAAAAAAAAAACGATAATTATCACGCGTCTTCAATAGGTATTTGGTATAATATTGTTATATATTAATACCATATCTATACAAATAATCTCACCGGACGTTTGTTCTCCGTACTGACTTTCTCTCAAAGGACTTGTGTGTAACGAATGCGATTTACCGTAATTTAGAAATTATTGTGATTAGAAAATACTCTATTTGTATCCATAATAAAATTTCAAGCGCAGTTACTCATGCCACGTGATTAATATTTATATTTACTCGTATCACAATCCATAATATTACACAAGCATGTCCGTTATCACAATTTAAAATTAGTCATATTTATAATTCACAAAATCGCGTCAACAACTTGATACACAACTATAATCAGATATGAAAATTTAATACAATTTAAGCGCCGATAAGGGGTGAACGCAATAAGACTGTGTATCGAGTTCGTATGTTTAAGATTTAGTACAAGGTGCTCTCTGCCGCTCGTATTAAGACTACGATTGGCGTTGTTTTGGGTGCCTTTGCGGCGCGCTCTGACTGCGTACAAACCGGTTACCAGAGCCCAGCCGGTAACAGTAGCTTTAACGATTGTTAGTCTACGATAATATAGTTATTCTTTCCGCTCCAACAGATATCTGGTAAACCTAGTCGTTCTATTCTAACGCTCCGCTAAATAATTGTTCATTTATATTTTTTAATTTATTAACAACTCGCTTCTGCCTGCGACTTCGTCTGCGGGGAATAGTTACTTTGAGCTAACACTAACACGAAGCGGAAGCTCTTAAGTCGAAAAAAAACCCCGATTTTGAAACAATCTTCATTGGTGCTTCGCTCCTTTTGGCGTGATGATATACATATATATATATATGCCTATAGCCTTCCTCGATATATGAGCTATATAACACTGAAAGAATTTTTCAAATCGGACTAGTAGTTCCTGAGATTACCGCCTACAACCTCACAAACTTTATACCTCTTTATAATATTATTAGTATTCGTATAGATTCCTCTGTCTCGGTAATTATAATTTCGTTACAATATTTAAACGCAACCCTAGACGATACGATACGTTAGCAGCAGATCAAGGCCTATTTTGGCATTAAAACGAAACTTTTGAACGTGGTTCCGAGGAAAAATATATTTTTTATAAACGCCCTAATATATATATATACCTATAGGCTTCCTCGATGTATGAGCTACATAACACTAAAAGAATTTTTCAAATCGGACCAGTGGTTCCTGAGATTACCCCCTACAGCCTCACAAACTTTACCTCTTTATAATACTATTAGTATTAGTATAGATTTCTCTGTCTCGGTAATTATAATTTCTTTTCAATATTTAAACGCAACCGTAGACGATACGATACGTTAGCAGCAGATCCTCTTAATATGTATGCAGCACAAATTCTGTGAATGTATTAAATAAATTATATATGTAAGTAATCGTATCTAAATATCAAATCTAATCAAAATGATAAGTGACCGACCAGTTTGTAATTATTTTACTACTGTACAAATGCCTCGTTCGAAGAAAGAAACTGAATAATGATTCCAAAACTCGGCGTGTTGTCACACGTCAATGTTTCTTTACTACTGCGAATTTCTCACTATTGGTAGTAGTATTTTAATAAGGATTACCATAGGTGCTTAACACTCTCGGAGATGTTTCCTTACATAGTCAGCTTATAAATCAAGAATCCTTTTGGAAAAGCCTTACAAAGATTCCTCTGGTCTTAACAATCCAATCCTTATTACTTACGTGCCAAAAAATCAACTAGCAAAATCGCATTGAAAATTACTTTACACAATTTAGGCTGTAGGAAGACACTTACAGGTCTTTAAAATATTACCACCGGTTTGGAAAAGATCTCAGACGTCGATTTTGTCAGTTCTGCCAGAAACTCGAATTGTACTCCTCAAATACGCATTTCGCAAAAGCAAAATGATAGCAGATTTTTTTAAATATCGCTTTTCAGATGGCTAATTCATATTACATACATCATTTATGGACTTTTCCCTAATTTTTTTGCAGGAGAATTTCAGTATTAAGTATGTAAACAAAGATAGAGCTTTCGTTGTTTCGGTAAGGTTTGTTAATAATCTGAATTTGCCATTTAAAAACTGATATATAGCCGTTACTGCTATCGCTTTATTGCTTTTGCGAAATACATAATAATCTTTGTATTTATATTATATATTATAATTAAAACAGTGCAAGTCCACGTTGTTTACAGGCGTTTAATATTATTTTTAGTGAATATACAGAGATGGGTCATAGCACCTAACATAGAATACTTATTTTAGAATACCCAAAATTAAATGCTTCGCTTAATTTAATGAGCAATTAGTAACGAACTGTAACACACACTAATGTACAAGAATTAGTTAATAGACAAAACACATCTCGTAAGAATAATTATGAGCATATAATGGAATCATACATAACATTTGCATTATTTCAATAGCCGAATTGTAAAGTGACCGTGACGTCAATTTAAGAAACAATTTTCATTAAAAGTGATGACTTTATTTAAGTTCTCTTCTCTATTATAATATGTGGATATAATTGACTATGATATCATTTTTTAAATATATTTCAGATATAACAATGTGTATTGCCAGAATGTTCGTTGTACGACAAAAAAAAATCTGCGGAAGAATATAAAATTTAATACAAGGCAAGTTGAATAGCGACTTTGATGTTTAATTTTTATTGATGTGTTTGAATCGTGCGTTTTCTCTAACGACATAGTGGAGGCAAAAACATGTAATGATTCACAAAGACGCGATCATTTCCACCGAGTCGGAAAATTCCTGTAATCGTATCGAGACTTTCTTCAGCGATCAGTGCACCGGATGATAGTCGTCAACACGCAAAACACGTGTTTATTCTATGATTTTTTATCATCTAAACATTTACCATATAATTTTTAAATCTATTCCTAAAATCATTCATGTCTAGTCTCTAAATACTTTATAATACAAAGATGTATTTAAGATTTTCTGTTAGCCGTTCGTCCGCAGAACATTCCTAATATATTATCGTCGTCAAGATAAGAGCTCCGAAGCAACGGTGACATCACCGCGTCACAGACCACGTCCCTGATAAAGAAAGTGTTCAGTAGGTAACCTTTAGGCGATAAGATAATATTGCTAATTCACAACAATAGCCATTTTTAAGTGGGACGGGAAAGTTGTAGTTCTGGTTTGTGACTAATTATGATAACAACCATTAATGGAGACGGTAACGAGTCTGCTGCTGTTGAAATACTGACCGAAACGGACTCGATAAAATTATAAATGACTTTTCAGTTATCGAGAACGTTTGTAGTGTAGCGGCACCAGCAAAGCGATCTCGAGTTGGCACAGACACAGGGGAATATCGAATCGAAACTCGAAATCAGAAAACCCGTTTACTGACATCTCGTATCCTTATCTTGTACACGGTCGCCAGCGTAATCGGTCTCTTTCTGTGAGTCACCGTTTCTACGTATCACTTTGGGCGCTCGAGTCGGGCCGTTCTACGCACTTCATGGTCACTCGTTCGACTTCGTCACGCTTTGACTGCAATGACTGGACAGTTAATGCGACAATAAATTAATGTCCAAAGTAATAAGTAAATAGATTTCTTGTAAAAAACCATTGCTCCAACCGGTCCACTTAGTTAAATCGTTTCGAAACCGTCGAAGGTCCGTTCATTTATTTACTGTTTCGAGGCTACAGGAAATATATTTTTCGTTTTGTTTTCGTGTTCTGTACGATTCATTAAACTCTAGCTGATGCCCGCGAGTTCGTTCTCGTTAAAATGGTTTTATTGTTTCATGCGATCTACATGGCATTTACTTATTTTAAGTTAATTCTGTTAAACATTATCATTATACTGCTTAGCACCTATAGTAAAATGTAATGAAGTGTAAGCTCAGATGATGATCTGAAAAGTTCTACATCCACCAGGAAAAGTTTAATCGATGTAGTTCAGCCATTTCAGAAATTAACTGTGACAAACAACAGATAGTTCAATTTTATGTATATGTACACGATTTTTTTTTCGAAATGACTACGCTATTGACCTACCGAGGTCTTAACAGCTTCACCGGACTAATATATGAATATTTAGTTCAGTTGCTATGGAAATAAAAATTATTATTAAATATTCAGATACAATTTGAAATCGCTTAACTGTTAAATTTGAACACTTAATTTATTTCAAGTCTGTATTATTTTAATTTAATTCATAAAAATAACATCTGTTTTTATATGTTTCTTCACAAAGCTGCGCCTGGTGAAAGGACGTTTTATTTGACATGAATTTTATGTATATGTACACGATTTTTTTTTCGAAATGACTACGCTATTGACCTACCGAGGTCTTAACAGCTTCACCGGACTAATATATGAATATTTAGTTCAGTTGCTATGGAAATAAAAATAATAATTAAATATTCAGATACAATTTGACATCGCTTAACTGTTAAATTTGAACACTTTATTTATTTCAAGTATGTATTATTTTAATTTAATTCATGAAAAAAAAAATAACATCTGTTTTTATATGTTTCTTCACAAAGCTGCGCCAGGTGAAAGGACGTTTTATTTGACATGTTGCCATCGTGTTTAAGAGAAAAAAATTATAGCACTTTAAAGAGTTTATTCTCTGATCGAGCTTTATTTTAAGATTCTCGCTCGGAGCTGAGTGGAGACATTGTACGTGCAGTTTACTGCTATCGTTTTGTTTTCGGTTATAAAACAGAATGATAATTCTTACGAAGTCGCCACATGCTTAGACACCGTTCTGATTTCGTCAGCACGACATTGATTGAGACCATGGTCAAAGTCAATTCATTATACGTGTACAGGTAAGTACGGTTCGTTTGTTTGTATACTTTGTATATTGATAACAAACGGCGCCGAACGCGGCACACGCTTCGGAGTGTAGAAAGAGAAAGGGAACTTATTCAAAAGTAGGTAATGTTTTTGCTGTTCTCGGTGTGTGTTGCGGCAACGCGCGGCGGCGGCGCGGCGGCAGGCGGTCGCATGAATCATCGGCGCGTGGGTCGAGCTTATTGTGTTCACATACAAACTATTCACACTACTAGATATCAACGACTTTTTCTTTTACCTTGATCCTCGGACGATCTCACTGTCATTTAACTCGTTCATCTACAAACTATCGTTTTGTTTAAGTTGTTTCCGGGTGGTAGACTTGTCGCGGTCCGGAATCGGCCGGTGTATTAACTTATCACATTGATTATGGATTATAGATCTCTGTGCGATCACTAGTGTTTTTGAAGTAAAACTTCTTTACGCACGTTTCACCTGGGGAGTAAGATGGTGAAGTGCGTGTCGAGAGCGTTACGAAAAGTTGTATACATACATGTAAATGGAGCCAAAGAAGTTTTACTTCAGTCTGTCTAAAGCACACTCGTTTTTTTAATTGCATTGAATTTTTTTTTCGAACTGACTACTCTGTTGACCAAGCAAGGTCTTAACAGCTTCACCCGGCAGGCGGTCGCATGAATCATCGGCGCGTGGGTCGAGCTTATTGTGTTCACATACAAACTATTCACACTACTAGATATCAACGACTTTTTCTTTTACCTTGATCCTCGGACGATCTCACTGTCATTTAACTCGTTCATCTACAAACTATCGTTTTGTTTAAGTTGTTTCCGGGTGGTAGACTTGTCGCGGTCCGGAATCGGCCGGTGTATTAACTTATCACATTGATTATGGATTATAGATCTCTCTGCGATTACTAGTGTTTTTGAAGTACAACTTCTTTACGCACGCTTCACTCGGGGAGTAAGATGGTCAAGTGCGTATCGAGAGCGTTACGAAAAGTTGTATACATACATGTAGATGGAGCCAAAGAAGTTTTAGTTTCAGTCGGTCGTTCTGATGGCATTGAGTTCTTTTTTTTTCGAACTGACTACGCTATTACCCTATCAAGGTCTTAACAGCTTCACCGGACTACTAAGGCGAGCACTTAAGGTACTCAGCCGATTTAAAAGATTGCATTGAGCTTACAGCTACACCTTATAGCTACAGTGCAGTGTCACTTTGTCGTCCCCCTATATAAAATAAACTGCAGTTCCTAAGCGAGTACAATTGTATGTAGAATTGGAAACAGTCGCTCATTATAACTTCATTGTTATATCTCATAGTGCTGTTTACCTTTCACCGGCGCTTGTGTCGTCTCTGTTACTTGTAGCTGTGTGGTGGTATATAATAAAACAGATCCTTTCGGTCCACACGCTTTGTATACAATTGTCTATTTAAACTATTTAGTCAATTTTTACTTATACTATTATGACGTTTTATCTCTCTCCTTTCAGTTGATTTAATTCTTCCTTATCTTTCATTTGTTTTAGGGATACGGTATTTTACATTGTCGGGAACGTTAAACCTTCTTGTATTGAATCTACTGACTTTTGTATTGTTTGTAAAGAATAGTTTGTATAAAAAACACGGTTAGAGTAACAACGGCTATTTGAACAATGGTAATAATGCTTTAGATTTGAGTGACGAAATTAAATTTGCAAGTGCATTCACGCAAACGATAACCTTTTGTAGACTAAAACACATTAAAGAGATGTCGACAGTGACGCAAAAGTGACATTTAAATACAGTTTTAGGAATATTTAACGGTATTTCTAATACACTAAACGAATTTGTAAGTGCAATTGTACGTGGTCTTGACCTTATGAACATTAAATGTCTTATTTATGCATCAACTATAACATTTAAATAAATAAGATACTGTTTTATCTACATTAGTTTGTGGAGTATGTTTTTGTTTAATCCTTTTATTAGTGCAGGTATGTCCATGGTAAGAAAAGTTTTGCGAAAAAAATGCATTTTATTTTTAATTCTCAAAACATTGTTCGTGTGTTGGTATACTTATTTATACAATATAGATCCTTATAATCTTGTCACAAACGTGAACACCAAATGCGCCAGCGCATTCGACACGAACGAGCTTTCTCACCGTGGCATTGTAATAGATCCGCTCACTCGAGACCTCTATGCAAATAATCATTGTATATTATACGTTATTATAAACGAAAGAACTAAAGTGAAATATAATTAATATATCATTAATTATACTGTTTGTTATTATATATTTTATTGATTTATTCTACAACTTTGAGAGATTAACTTTTACTTTTTATTTGCTTTCAAATTACGTCGGTATTTAGCATAATAGAATTTAGACATGTAGAAAACCCACATAAATATAATTAGGTGTAAGTCTATTATCACAATTCAATTGTAGAAATTATTCATTGTAATATTTAAAGATTTGGCATGTAAATGAACTTGCAAAAAGATTTTTGTAAACTAATTATATGCCATTGACCGGACGAGTCTTCACTGGGCTTGAAAGCGAGCGCTTAAGGCACACAGCCGAAATGGCAAGTAGCACAGGTGTGTCAAAGAAGCCTAACCTCGGCAAGGCTGTTGCCTTGTATGCAATATCGCGAATCGAGCTAACCTAACCATCCTGGAAACCTGAAACTTTAACCCCGAAAAGACACAGGCGTGTCTCTTCTCTACAAAACGGAGTCCGTTCGACTTGACTCCTACTTTCCAAGGGGTTTCCCTACAAGTTATGGACAACCTCGAGCTACTTGGGATCCAGCTAACATCAGATCTCAACTTCGGACGTTCGATTGAACAAAAAGCAAGAACAGCTGCAAGGAAACTTGGGATCCTCTTTAAGGTTAAGCGTTATTTCACACCAGAACACCTTCTCAGCTTGTACCAAGCTCAAGTACGCTCATGTGTGGAATACTGCTGTCACCTATGGGATGGATCAGCCAAATATCAGCTGGCCGCTCTTGACTCCATCGAACGTCGTGCTCGTCGGCTTGTAGGTGATGAAGCGCTGTGGGAGACAAGAATGCTCAATTTAGAGCATCGACGGCAAGTGGCTTGTCTCTCAGTATTTTATAAGTTACACTTTGGAGAGTGTGCACAGGAATTACATGATTTAATTCCACCGTCCCCATTCCATCAGAGGACGACCAGACGCCGTGAGGGTTTCCACCCTTATGTAGTTGATATTCCTGAGATTCGTACGAAGCGATTTGCTTCCACATTTATTATACGTACGGCTAAGGTCTGGAATTCACTCCCAGCGTCTGTCTTCCCGTCATCATACAACTTGGGAGTGTTCAAGAGTAGAGTGAACAGGCATTTAGCAGGTAAGAGCGATCCATCGTCAGCTTCATCGTCACTTACCATCAGGTGAGATCGTGGCTAAGCGCGTATCTGCAAAACACAAAAAAAAACAGAAATTTTCTTGTAGTACTACTGTATGTGGAAAAACATAGAACCGTGAATCTCTCAGAGTTTGAAATTGTTAAAACGTCTTGGGATGGCGTGGGGCTTATGCCCATGCCTTCCTCCGGGGACTATGGCCCTGCAGTGGGTCTCTTACAGGCTGGATGAGGAGACATCTAAGTATACTACGATAAGACACATGTGCTGCACAAACACGAACATGTATTTCAAACCTCATAATTATGGCTAAGGCCAACTAACTAAAAAAACGGTCACTTACAGAATTAATGTACCAATAGTGTATATATTATGCGCGTATGGAGAGTGTTGTGTGTGGTGTCCGCTAGTATATGCCACTGTATCAACTTGCAAAAGGCATTACATGAGTTTTACTAGGTAATAAAGAAAAAAAGAAATATATTTATTGTCATAGTATAAATGTACAAAAAAACCTTAACCGTAAAAAAGTAAAACTATGACAAAGAGACCTAGCGTCAGCGTATTGCCGCCTTTGAAAACAGCGCAGGTTTTCAGCTAGGCCTCAAAATTTCCCGGCTGAAATACAAGTAAACATTACTTATTATTTCGCGCCCAAGTCGTAAACATAAACTTAAAATATCTATCTATTGCTATACATATAAATAAATTAAGGGCCCATACGAAAATAATTTTAATTTTAATATGAGAGAAAAAGATAAAAAAGGCGTTGCATATTGTTAATGATATTGTGAATTATGCGTCAAATCTTTAATAAAATTATAATTATAAATGACCTAACTTTTGTTGCTCAAGGAATTTCTTGTTTAATTAATTTTTTAAATATTGAGATCGAGATAATATTTCTTGTTTCATCGAACTACCTGTTTTGTCTCGATCAAATGTGGCTGGTTTTTCTTGTAATTGATATATTTTTGGAACTAAGTTAATTAACACGAAGAAATCGTCACGTAAGGCAAAAGCGTTATACCTCCTGCGTGCGTGAGTATCGAAATTCGAGCAAACGATTATTGTTTGATGCCAGTTGTATAGCTATAAAATGAACGCGTGGAAATTTATTTTTTGTATACTTTTATTCCTCTGACCGCGTTTACCATTACTACAACAGTTTTTACTAACTTTAATCTCTTTAATACCCCATTGTAGAGCGTAATGATAAGCAAATAATATCTGAAAATATTCTATCTGCCAAAATAAGTTTCATAAAAATAGGTTCATCTGTTACGGAGTTTTTAACTCGGAAAAGCAACAGACATTTCAGTTTTATTTATATGTATATATAATGTATAAATTACTATGGAGAGCCCATTGACGCCCAGTGAAGGTTTAAAAGATTTCGACATGATAAAAATGAAGTGAAATATGCTATTATGTATTTTCATATGAAACATGTGTGTCGATTTTACAATTTCTTTAATATTCGTATCTGAAGGTAATCGAGTTAAATGTAACGAGGTTTTATGCTGTTTTTATTAACAGTCATAAATTTTTAACTTATATCGAGATTTCTGTTCTAATTAAACCGCTGGAGAGTAATGTAGTTGAAAGACGTTTTACAAGCGAACGCCGTTTTAGTTTCATATAAACAATATATAGCTCATTTCGTAGATTTTGTACGGTCATAATTAATTAATTTAAGGATTAATGTGAAATGTTATATCAATACGTATAATGCAACTTCAGTTTGTACGTTAGGTATTTTATAATTTGGAAACCAATGGTGCGATTTATTTGATTACTAGCGGACCCAGTAGACGTGTTGTCCCGGCCTGATTATTAAAAAAATCCTTGACAAATTATATACCAAAACCTTTCTCTTCGATCACTTTATCTACTGGTGAAAACCGTATGAAAATCCGTTCAGTAGTTTTTGGGTTTATTGCGAACAGTGCAGTACAGGAGGCTCCTTGGGCTAACCGCCGGGACGACATGGTGCTAACCCGTAAGGTTTTAGTTCGTGCCAATCAGACATAACCCAATCTCTCCCCCGGGAGGTGGGCGTATCCACTAAAAAAAAGGATACTTTGTTTTATACTATGGTATGATTACTTAAAATCAGGCGTATTATCTGAACCAAGTATTAGTATGTGTTATTGCATTAAATAACCTATGAGACGAGTTATAAGACTATAGTCTATTAGTAAATTAAATCGTCATAAAAGAAATGTTAGTATTGACTCTTCCAATTTCTTGGGTTTGACCGATCCTTTGGAGCACCACTTTTGCTCTGGATGAAAGGTACCCTAGCTGCTTCTCTGTACCCCTGACACCGTGTGCTTAGATTTCATAAAAATTCAAAATCAAAAATACATTATTCAGTTAAAGCCTTAATAAGGCGCTTATGAACCCCAAAACTAACACCGCGGTATCGGTTCGGAAAACAACGCAGTTAACGAGAGGAACCGGCAATAAACTCGATCGGTGTTATCTTTTTAACATATATATTTATTTAAATACATTACATGTTCAATCTTTTTTATTGAAGCACAGAGAAAGCGATTGCGGGCATCACCATCGTAATTTGTAGTTATGGCGTAAAACTCTTATTCACATTTATAATGCTAGTTAGGAATATGATAATGTTTCCCACAATACCTAATTATAATCCGTATAAAGAGAACTTAATATTACGGTTTGCTAACTGCATTCACTTGCATCGTAAAAGCTTTCTTTAACCATTCCGTATTTATATCAGGTCAACGTACTGTTATGTACTTCGAAACGTGTTAACATTTGGCATCGTTATTGGTATAAAATATCGGAAGCGAAATGATTAGGCATAATTTTAATTTAACTTCATAATAATGACTCAATATCGTGCAATTTATTTAATTACTAGTTAGTGCTTATCCAGTGATCAAAATTCGACCATAATCAAGAGTACAATGTAAACAGTTATACTCCAATGGATTCCATCTCATGTTAAATTACCTGGTGATGAACAAGTTGATTTATTGGCAAACCAAGCTGCATATGACGGGATTCCTTTGCATATGACTCCAATGTATACTGACTACTTGTTTCACGTGAAATGTTATTGTAAAGATATGTGGAAGCTATATTTTGATAAAAGATCACTAGAAAAAGGGATCTGGTAGTATAAGACCATTCAACTGCATCCTCATTTTGATATTCCATGGATCGACCAAAATTTATTAAGTAGATCTGACCTAATAATATCCCTCCGACTTCGCTCAGGACACATTCCATCAAATAGGTTTCTGCATCTTATAAGAAAACCAGAATCACTTCATTGCACGGTGCGTGGTGTGGTTGAGGATATATACCACATTTTGATGGAATGTGTTCAATACCAAGTTTGTAGGAATGTTTTAAATGTTACTCGATCCATGGATGTAATTTGATGCTGTCAGACTCTCTGTCTCAGTGTGCAAAAATGTTATACAGAATCGCAAATTCAGCTTTTAAGATTTGATTAATTCTGATTATTGTAGAATTTAATATCTATATGATGTTCTTGATGTTGATATGCGACAAAGTCCATATTAAAGAGACAGAAAAATGTTTTTTTTTGTCGCGTTTTAACATATACATTGTTATCTGTATTAATTTTGAAGGTAAAAGTGTAATTAGATTTTATATGTAAGGGGTGTGAAATTTCGAATAGAGGAAGACTTCGATTCATCGATGGTAAGGAAAGTAAAATTATTTTTATTGATAACAAACATTAAGGCTCGCCATTAGCTATCAAACAAAAAATAAAAATGGAAACCGGTTGAGAAACAGATAAAGAAGATTTACTGTTTTGTCTTTGTCCATTTATATATAGATATTTTTCAAGGTTGCCTATACTTTTAGTTGTTTATAAATTTATCAAGCAGTTATTTACCGAATTAATACATCATAAGATGGCTGTTCTTCGACGAGAACAATCTCACCTTACAAAGTTCCCGAGTACAACTTCAGCCACAAATGGCTCGCTCCGTCCCCGCTTCAAGCGAAGCAAGCTAATGCACCGTTACTTCGAAGTACTAGCAAACTATCGCTCATGCTTATTTGATGAATTTCCAACTGGAATTGACAATAGAACGGCAATAGGTACTAATTTATTTCTCGGAACTCGAGTTTCATTATGTCAACTTACAATTCAATTTGAAATGTATTTATTACCTAAACACGCTATTCATTTACTAATGTTTTGTTGTAAAGTTAATCTAAGTAAATCTATAGATCTGAGTGACTGGCATATCAACGTCTAGTTCGGTTAAGCTGTAAAGGCCTTCCTAGACTTATAGCGTAGTCAGTTCGAAAAAAAGCATAACAACGCACAGCCGAAACTACTGCTGCTAGTGGGACCGTGACAATTTTTATACGGGGACCTTTTAAATTGAAGGTGTACGTACACACTAAGGAAGGATTTTTGGTAATTCAATGCCTAAGGCGGTGAAAAAGTGCATGACAATTTGTATGAAAATCAGTCATATTTGAACTTAGATCTATGAAGATTGTTATTTAGCAATTCAGTTAGAAAGTAATAGACGTGTTTCATCTTTTTATCAAATTAAATAAGTAGGGCTTTAAAAGCACGTGCACACACAAACAGGTCGCTACGCATATTATGGTGGCGGGGTGTAATTTATTTGCTTGTTTTTCGAACTTGGTTAGTATAGTTCAGCCGAGTTGACATATACATAATAATACCTGGACGATCGAGCCTAGCTCGGTTCTTTAAAAAACATTCTTAAATTAAAATAAACTGTTAGGTTTGCATCACAAAATTAGCATGTTATATACAAAAAAAATTATTTAAAAAAGATATCTCTCTTTTGGTCTCACTCGGATTCGAACTGGGGTTAGACGGATTTTCGAAGCAGCCGATTTCCATTTGAGCTATGTTTGTTTTGACAGCGACGGCAAAATTTACCTTTATATACTAGCTATATTTTTTCATTGCCTGAAAACTCAGATAAAAAAGTTTTCTATGAACGAAATCTAGCTAGATCAATTTATCATCCCAGAAACCACCTACGTACTAAGTTTCACGGAAATCGCTGCCGCCGTTTCCGAGATCCTGAATATATAAAAATATACAAGAATTGCTCGTTTAAAGGTGTTACATATGTTTGAGTTCTTGAGGCACATATGTATATGTCGCTAATTATAAAATTTATAAAGAAGTATAAATAACTTATAAATTATCGTATATATATAATTAATTAGCTTCGCTAATTTAGCTGAGTAAAAATCGCGTTGTGCCATCCAAGGCAACAGCCGAAGCCAGGGTTCGGTGGTTTTGGCACCTTTGAGCTTGTTGCTAAGCGGCTGAATGCTATAAGCACTCATACCCATTAGTTCGATGAAGCGGTGCAGACACATCAGGCCGATAGCGTATTTAGTAGCGTTTTACCTATTTGGTTCCAGGCCATTTATTTTTTGTATTCGATGGAATCCGTTGTTCTTTTTTTAATTAATAATAACTAATAAATAAATACAAAAATAAAATAAAAACTACTTTGAGATAAATAAATGCTAACACTTATTTTTTCAAACTGACTACGTTTTTTTTTTTTTCTCAAACTGACTACGCTATTGACCTAGCAAGGTCTTAACAGCTTCACCGGACTACCTGACTACATTATTTACCAAGTAAGGTCTTAACAGTTTCACCGAACTACTAAGGCGAGCGTTTAAGGCACTCAGCTGATTTTATTTTGACAACTAGCCCAACAGTGCGCGGCACACCTTTAGCTTTGGCGAATTGCATGAAATGCTATCACAGTTCGACCGAGCCTCGATTTCGTTCCAGCGAACTGAAGGAAAATTGGCAAACTGTTTTTCCACGCAGAATGTTTTTACTATGATATGCCACTAGTTGGCGCTGCAGCCCATCCACTTTTATAGCATTCAATCGATCGGCATGAAAATTGTTGTCTGTAGATAATTGAATATTAACACTTATAGAAACAATTATAGCAATAAATAATAACAAACGCGAGCTAAGCCGCGGGTACAGACAGTAGGCCATAAAATATGATTTTTACTATATTATCGTTATACCTTTTTTTACATTGTCGTTTTCCAGACGCTTTATGATTTACAAATGATTATAAAAACATTTAATTAATCCAAAAGGCGGACGAAATCGTAAAGCTCGTAAGTCCGTGTTAGGAGACTGTTTTTGCTAGAAGTCACAAGTTCAACTATCCAGTAATAATTTACGAGCTATCCCCATTCGGACTTCAATAATTTTTTACATAATTTTATTAACCTTTATTTGTTCTTCGCCTAAATAAGCGTATTACGTTTTATCTAATTTTTTGCAATGGAATTATCGAAGAACGGTCCAGTTACGTCACGTAACGTGTAACGTAAGTTGTTAGTCATATATGACGCGTGCATATTATATACGCATATCTATCAATTACGACATTAACGCTGAGGTGCTAAAACGTTAGGCGACGAATTAGTTTTCATACAAGCGTGACATGCAGCAGTTGAGTTCATAATATATAGTCATTTCGCACTAAATAAAGCGTTTGCGGATTCTGTTTTGTGCTTATCCGTCAAACATATGTTGTACAAGTGTAAACACCTGTAGTCAATGAACGGTTTGATATAGTTGCAATGTAGCGGCAGTAACAAATCAGTTGCGGTCGCGGGGGTGAGGGCCGGAGGGGAGCGACACACATGTATTATTCAGGGCTCATTTCTATTCAACAGCGACATACCGCCCGATAAAAACTTCTCGTTTGACAACTCGGACGCCTGCACCCTTTGTGCTTACGTCATGTCCCCTACAGTTGTTAATACACGCGGTGTTTTATAAGTGTCTTCGACTTATCTGCCAGTTTAATATTTATTATTTTAACTGTACTGCACAATTCGTGATTATTCATGTTAATCAGTTCGTACATCTGTGACAGACTATTTTCGCTGACCTGTTTCCTTTAAAAATTAAAATGTTATGTTATGTTTCTTTGATGTGAATGAAGTTAAATCCACGCGTTTAAAGGTTGGTTTACACAAGATTAAATTAAAATCTTTTATTTACATTAATGTATCTTGTGTCTGTGAAACTCTCTTGATTATCGTTCAGTTGTATAAATAATTGTTAATACATCTATACTCTATATGTATAATATATACTTATTATTATAAAGAGTTCAAGTTTGTAACGTTGTAGGGGGTAATGTCAGGAATTACTGGTCCGATTTGAAAATTTCTTTCAGTGTTGTATAGATCATTTATCGAGGATATATCATCACGCTAAGACCAATAGGAGCGTAGCACCAATGAATATGTTTCAAAATCGGGGTGTTTTTCCTCTTGAGAGTTTTCGCTGTGTGTTAGCGTTAGACTAAAGTAACTTTTCCACTCGAACGAAGTCGCGGGCAGAGGCTAGTGAAATACAAAATAATGACTAGCAAAACATAAATACTGTCCCAGATTATACGTATATTAAAAGTGTATAAGATTGAAAGTTTAACAAATCGTTTTAAAATTGTATGAGCATTGTATCCTATTATTATGTTATTCCATATCGCAGATAATGTTATTCAGATACATACTTATCCAGATATAATGACACACATGTTCCTACTTATTGAAAGGAGTTACAGATCAAACAAGTTTCGTCCAAGGAAGCTTAGCGGTCCGGTTGACTCGTGCGTGATCGGTCCGTCCTACTTACACGTAAACGAGTTAAGGCATTGTTTAAAATAACAATTTCGTATCGTGAGTGTGGCGCCAAATTAATTTAAGGCCCATTATAAGATTTATATTAAGCACCTCGTATATAAATTATAATGTAATTGCGCCATTAATCATAGCGCAATGAAAGTGGACGCCGCACCGGAGTTTGAATGCATAGAGGTACAGTTTTTATAGCATACACGAAACCTTTTTATCTATTGTCGTTTATCGAAAGTTAATTGTTATTAATTATTTTTAAGTCACTTATATCAATTGCAGTATGAAAGTAAAATGTGTTTTTTATTTTCCAGGAGTAACTAAAAAAATGGTGCACTTTATTTATAATATTATTTTTATTTTATAAAATACTAGCCGACACGTGCCCACTTCGTTGGGCGGTAATACGTAAGCGTGGAATGGTTATTTTGCGCTAAAACGCAGTGCAAGCTCTGAAAAGGAAAAAAATATCTCAATTTTGCAACATTCTTCATTGCTGCTCCGCTCCTATGGGTCTTAGCGTGATGATATATAGCCTATAACCTGCCCTGATAAATGAGCTATATAACACTGAAAGAATTATCCAAATCGGACCGGTAGTTCCTGAAATTACCCCTTACAACGTCACAAACTCACAAATTCACAAACTCTACCTCTTTATAATATTAGTATAGATTTGTTACGTGTGTTATAATGCTACATATTTAAAAAATATTTTGGAAATTTAGAACAGAAATATCCTTGAAGAAGGCAATTTTAGTAGAGCCTTAAATGATATTTCAATCGTAACGCCAAAATGAAAACCGATTTGTGGCCGAAAATAATGTCATTTATAATTTCTGTATAAAGGATCAGTGGCCTACAACAGCTTCACCTGAGTGCTGTAAATACTTAAACTGCTCCCGTGTGCAGTCAGGGCTGATCTGTCAAATTTATCACTCTTTTAATTCTTATGAAAATATATCTGAGAGGAGTACTATCAAACTGATCGTCTTTTGTTTGATAACATCCATCAACATTTTAAAGATGGAAATGATTACCGTAACTTTTCCTTAGTAGATGGATATATGCTATGATTTCTATTGATTTTGTTATAAGGAACAACTCAGCTATACATTTTTATAGTGTAAGTTTAACTAATAATACAGTACACGTCACAGAAGCTCTGAAAATGTACCACTTCTTCTGACTTAACTGACAAATATTGTCATATCTTTACTTGATTTATATATATTAATATAATAAATAACCTATGTCCATCTGGAATAGTGTACCTCTGAAATGTTGAAAGAATTTATGAAATCGGTACAATTTGGAGTTTACTTTCCTCGAATAAATTAACGTACATAAACCGCACTTTTTAAAACATTAGTATAGATTTGTAAATTTCGCACAGAACAACGGAAGTGAAATTTTTATAACATATTATTGAGATAGATGGAAAAGTCGTCTGCCTATAATGGTACTCGTAGGTCTAATTCGACCGCAGAATGACAAGTGGTGTGGCGAACGCGCCGTGCGGTGCGGAAGCGGCGGCTACAAGACACCGTTGTCGCTGGCACACTGCCCATGACCGACGAACCGCCTCCACGGTTACATCACTAAGGGTCTGACGATTTATTCTCACACGTCTATGCAAATGGACATGCCAGAAATAAATTTTAACGCTGATTGGTTTTGTTAATTTAGCACTGGTAGAAACAACAGTTCGTGTTTATTTATTTGTTTTTATGTTACAGAGAATGGATGGATATCTATTGTTTTGTTGAGAAGTAGAGATAGAGTTAGGTGCATATGTATTTGTTGCATTTGTATTCTTTTTTATTTATTTTAAAAATGTATTTTAATGTGCAGAGATTCATATAAGTTTTTTCAATGAAGTTTATACAATCCAGTTGAATACAATTCGTCACTACGTGGAGTTGAAACGAATCTATTAGTGTACCATTTAACCTATACCTATGAACCAATTATGTGTATTTGAATCTCGAGAATATTTTTACACGATTTTTATTCTTCGATAAGTCAACTATTTAATACAACAAATAACCATAACGTATTATTTTGCATTATTTATGTTTTTCAACGAATGATTATTAATTTTTTTGTGTGCTATGGTGTAATTGTTAAATTATTATTTATTTTTTATTACAAATACGCGTGTAGCAGATGCGTAAATATGACAAAATATATACTAACTGTATCATGAAAGAAGAAGAAAGAAACTTCTTAAGAAACTGATTGTAACATGAAACTGAAAAAAAATACATTTTTTTTAAATAATTGTCGCTTCGTAGAATTAAATGCGTAACTGTTTGAATACATTTGTATTAACATATTGTATGTATTTAGGACACAGTCAGCCCTGAAAGAAGTTGTTAAGAAAATATTTAATATCATAAATTAAATTTTTACTCGAGAAGAGCTGTTTGTAAGCTAATACAATAGATGTATTGTTAAACAGAACATATGTGGCCGTGCAAATCTATAATATATATTAATAGTACCTAACTTTCCGCGACTTCGTATCCGTTGACTATGGTATAAAACAATAACAATAGAACACTTTATAACTTTATTATGAACGCAGCTTTCCATTAACTATAGAATCGGATAAGTGAGTTCAGAGATTACCTCCCGTAACTGTAAACTAATAGTAAATACTACTTTATCGCTTTAAATAGTAAAAATACAAAATAATATCATTTTAACCTTGCACTGAAAATGAGAACAATACAAGATTACAATGGAAACAGTGTCATACTCAATAGTAAAAATTATTTATTATTCATAAATAAATAACATATCAGACAAGTGAAATTAAAATGAGCCCGGAAACGTGTCACAAGCTGAGTAAAGTATGAAGTCAAACAACAGCATTTACGATTGTAGTAGCGATGCCATCTGATTCTACTGGAATCGGTCTTACAATGCGCTCGGTGGGGTTTATTTTTTGTTTGCTGATGTTACTTTCATATTATAATGACAATGACTTTACTCTAGACACGCATTTCAATGCTGAAATTATAGTGGGCATCAAGTAACTGACAATTGACTAAACCTCAAATAGTCGAGGCACGTATGCGACAAGAAAGCCACGCCGCGTCTCCATCATGAAGGGACTAAACTCGTTGCTTTATAAACTTTTGTTTGGGTAACATTACTTGGACTTAATTTGAAAATGTATCCTAAGTTTTACAAAATATTTTTCATGATAAAAAGTAAGTAAGTAAATTAATAATAATAATATACAGACATCTTACTACATCCATCTGTTTAAGTGCGAGTAGTAGCTCTAATTTTTTTTTATGTCGTAGGCCCTCCTATCGTTTCCCTAAACGAACTGGTGGGTCACCTGATGTTAAGTGATGACCTCCGTCCATAAACACTAGCAACACCAGGGGATTCGCAAGTGAGTTGCCAGTCTGCGTTTGGAGGGAAGGGGAGTGGGGAGAAAAGACGGAAGGGGAGGTGGGCTTCCGGCGCTGTCACTGACCGAAAGAAACGCAACAATGCAAGCACTGTTACTTCACGTCGGTTTTCTTGTGAGGGGGTAGTACTACTAGAGGTAATACTAGGTGGTAGAGGGGTGCTACCCCGGGCGAGCAGACCCTTTCATGCTGAAACCAGTAATAGCTTCAAATTCTCTGCGTCATGATTTCTCACTATCCATATCACAGCCAAGCCCTTTAAAACTGATAGTGATTTAGTTTTAAATGACTTGTCTAGATAGAATATACAAAGTTATTGTATAATGCTGTGTTACAAAGTGTAGTAACACAGTCTAACATCGGCTCTGACGCGCGACTACACCACAATAAACTTGTGACGCAACCACATATCCACCTACTGGCCGCTTCATAAAGCTTTTTATTGCAATCGTTGAGACGATTCATTCTAAAAACATTGCGTGACTCACACTATTAATGGATTATTTTGTTTTCTATATATTATTTATTATATAAACAAGGAAAATTAATAATTAGACTTCGCCGATGTAAGAAAATATCAAAACCGGTTTTCCGTACTATATATTGACGAATGACGAGAATATAAATCGTTCTTTGTGCAATATAAATTTAATTTGTACCTAATTTTGGCGTGATTGACTGGCAATCGACATAATGGCACCCAGCCAGTGGCAAGTAAACGATAGATGTGCGCCTTGTAATCCTAGATACGTGCATTAAATCGAAAGCTAATTTTGACGTCAATTCAAAATAGCTGTATAAGCGGGTATTAAAGATAAAAATTAAATATGGTTACAGCAATTTATGAATACAACTGCACCTTATAATAACCCGCATAGTAAACGCGCTGTCGATTGTCTATTTCGAAATTACATGAATCGTGCGACTAGCTACCGCTGCCGCTTATTCTCTAATTACTGATACCAATTCCATTAGCGAACGTTATTGTGTAAATCGACAAAGGCAGATCGTAAAATCAACGAAGTTAATACCTCACCGACAAATAGAAAATCATATTATTTGTAATTAAAATTCTTGTAATAATACAATACGTAAACAGGATCATTATCTCCGTTAGTAAATGCACATAAAAACTACAAACTTAAATGGAAAATCAACAGAACAACTAACCTATCCACTCATTATGTACATATGTGTGTCGCAAGGGCCTTGTTTTTTACCATTTATATGTTCTATTGCGAGGCGGGAATTCTGCTAATCGTCGCTGGCAACATTTTACAAATACCATAGACGTCGTTGCCGCAGTAAATGAGTGTAATTTAACCGTAGGCTGGCCTGCTAAGTTCTTTTAGTTGGCCCTTCTGATGTGGCGGCTACTCATAAATCTCTTGGATGTGTGGTACAAAAAGTAATACCGGATTACAATGAACCGTTGATCGTCGACAGTGTTCGATTTCATTGCTGAGTACCATCGTTATGGTTGTACAGGTGTTATCTGTTCTGGGAGTCGCCTACGCGGTTGTTCGAGTAAATCACCGAACAAGAGGCGGCGCGCCGCCGTGCCACTCCGCACGGCGTGCGTCGCCGTTACAATCTATGCAAATCGCTGCCTCAAACTTATTGCTCTCGCCTCGACTCCTTTCGAAATGCATACTAAATAGCTCAACGACCACGCCAGCTTTTGTTACAACTTTTTCACTTCACCTTCTATAACTCCATCGTGTATAATAGAATCATTTGTTGTACTTGTTATATTGAAGACAATAACGTGTATTGCTTCAATTTGTAATATACTTTTTATATAATATTTTGTGTAAAATCGAAACTTTGTCACGTGGTTTTTTTGTGTAAGGTATAAAATAACAGTAAATATTCTCATGGCGTTCTTAGAATAAGACACAGAATGTAACGAGAGATGTTGCCCCCGTTCTTCCGCATAGATGCTACTCGCATTGCAATCGGATTATACTTGATACCGTCAAGAAATATTAATGCTCTTGTTTGCTCGACCTAAGTAGTTATTTACTGTGAGAATCGGAAACGGGTCACTGCAGTACTGACCAAGTAAGGAGGCAATGCGTAATCTTGGTATTCACTTGAGATCAGTTCCTTGTGCAACTTATGTTGTTATTTGTTTAGATTGAAATCAATTATATCCTGTATTGATAACAATAAAAATTATCATTTTATGTACCGTAATCACATAGTCGACTATATCTCATTTACACCTTTTACTATATATATTTTACGTAATATTATGCTTTACATTTTTTAAAAGCGCGTGCGGAGCCGCGTTTAACAGCTAGTTCATAATATTACGTAAAATATATATAGTAAAAGGTGTAAATGAGATATAGTCGACTATGTGATTACGGTACATAAAATGATAATTTTTATTGTTATCAATACAGGATATAATTGATTTCAATCTAAACAAATAACAACATAAGTTGCACAAGGAACTGATCTCAAGTGAATACCAAGATTACGCATTGCCTCCTTACTTGGTCAGTACTGCAGTTATTTATGTACACTAAAGTAATGAAAATAAAGTAAATTTTCAAAAAAAAGTATTAACCGACTTCAATATCAATCAAAAACCCATAAGGCACTAAAAAGCGGAAAATAAATAGTTTATCAAAAATAAAACATATGAATATGTGTGCTACCTAGAGATGTACTGGAAGTCGGTACCAACCAAAATTTTTGTATTACAAAGACGCGAGAGTGGACTTAAACTTTGTACCTGTAGATGATATGATTTTCGGTTTGGTTGGCACCGACTTCCAATACATCTCTAGGTAGCACACATATTCATATGTTTTATTTTTGATAAACTATTTATTTTCCGCTTTTTAGTGCCTTATGGGTTTTTGATTGATATTGAAGTCGGTTAATACTTTTTTTTGAAAATTTACTTTATTTTTTCATTTTTAGTGTACATAAATATATTTTACTAGCAGTGCCCGCGAACTTATCTGCCCGCAAAAGCCCCATGAAGGTCGGTCCAACCAATTAGGAGATAGTAGGATATTGCGGACGAAGTCTTGAGTAACAAAATAAAATAGTCTAAGTTACTTCTTATAAGATGAGTTATCTGCCAGTGAAAGTCTCGTGAAAATCAGTTCAAGCATTACGGATATTCCATTGCAGCCGAAGGCGAATAAAAAAACCTAAATTACTTTTTATGATGTCTGCTATCTACCAGTGAATACCCCATGAGAATCGGTCCAACCATTTTGGAAATAGCCATGCGGACGATTCCGCGGACAAATAAAATAGAATATGTCAACCGCTATAATTTCGGCTATCTGGCAGTAAAAAGTAAAATTCCCGTTAAAATAGGTCCAGCCGTTTTGGAGATTACCCGGAACAAACAAACAAAATATAATAATATAAAGATATAGACAAGGTATAAGAAAAATTTTGTTTGATCATTTGTAGCCATATCCATTTATAAAAAAGTTGTTATTTTAATTGTACATACACAAACTTTATTTTTATAATACGTAATAGATACATAATAGCGAACAAATAAAAAATTGGAAATAGAAGTAGTATAAACTTTTTGAAGAGGAAAACAAAATAAACTTTGTAAATGTTTGCGATAGAAACTTATCACGTTACCATGGCAACGAATATAATACTAACGCTAACGCAATCTCTCAAAAGGAAAAAAGTGCCCGATTTTGAAACATTATTTATTGATACTCTGCTTCTATTGGTCATAGATCGTGATGATATATAGCCTAAAGTCTTCGTCGATAAATGAGCTATCTAAAACCGAAGGATTTTCTAAAATCGGACTGGTAGCTCCTGAGATCATCGCGTTCAACCAAACAAACAAACTCTTCAGCTTTATATATTAGTAGTATAGATTAATATATTCACTTAAAAATACTCTCAATAATTTCTTAATAAATCTCATATTTTAGTATAGATTTATGATATAATCATTTCACGACAAAGATATTTATAACAAACTCTATTCAGACAGAAATATACATGAATAATCTTTAAAAATTAACTGTACTGTATTCTATTTTACTTCTTTATTTAGATAAAAGAATGATAGCTAAACACTACCGATCTTTAAATTTTAATCTTTTGATTGTACTTTGTTATTATGGACGTAAACAATTGTACGGTTTACAGTAGAAAAAAGTGCAATGGAGTGCGTTTTGCATCGGCCCACTGGTCATTGAACCCTCGCGAATTGTCGACAGAAATTGTCTCCCACCAACGCAGCCCAGCTGTCTCTATACACCGTAACCGTTAGTGGTGCTAAATGCGTCGACTACCATTACTTTATAACCCTCTGCGATACAAATTCGCGAGATAAACAATCTCGATTTGCTTATACATTTCACTCGAGCATGAAACATGAGGTATACGGCTTAACCGATTTCAGAGCACTCGAGATGTTCGCAACAAACTTGTTGCACGCTAAGAGCGTAGCTAGCATAGTCATAAACTTAGTTAAACTCTACGTCGGCAATATTGCCGGCTTCAATGCAGTTCAAATTAATTCCATTATCAGCGCACCTTGATCTCGCTGAAGCTCTCAGATTCCCTTCATTAGACGCCTGTACGCGTCTGCGTAATGAAACACGATATAACACTCTAGCTCTTAAACTAATAGTGAAGACTCACTTCCAATTCCAACTGTAAAGTACTCGCTTAGAACCTTTAATATGGACATTAAAGTATTACTCAATATTCAAAGGACAGGCGTCTCAAACTCACGCACCGAGCGGTGGAAGTTGGTCATGAATTCATTGTTTTTAACGTGGTCGTGTGATATTGAACCACAATAGGAAAGAGTTCAGGTCACGTTTGAAATCTGTACGATTGTAGAATATTAACTCGACGAAATATATTGAATGGGTTGGGTTTTTAGAATTCTTCCATAAAAGATATACATTATTGAATAATAAGTACAAGCCGCTTCCTTGTTTTGCATTCATATAGAGTTGTGTAATGTTATATTGTCGCGGAAAAGGTGTAATTCTTTCTCATTATCACATCGTATATTAGATACCAATTTTTAGTAAGAAAATTAAGTTTGATCATAGTATTACACATAATAGAATGATTAATTATTAGTTAATTGCGTGTATAAATAAATACTCTTTTTACGAGTTTAATATATTTTTAGAAACAATAAATTTACTTACCAATTACTATTACGTTGTAAGTGTATGGCGTATGCGACTAGGAGCAATGTAATTAATTTATTGCACACTTAACGCTTCTGTGGTTACCTACCGGCCGTTCTTATCAGTAATTTGTGCCAGCAACGTTACGCGCTAACGCTTCCTCTTTACACCATTACAAATGCAATCTCTGCATCCGGTTTGCGAAAGAGTCCCACAAGTAATAAGGATTTCATTCCATATTGCTTCTTCGAATTGCACCGCTCTAACGAATCAATATAGGACGAATATCTGAACCGCATCTAATTTTAAACGCAATAAATTCTAAATGTCATGGCGCAGTTTCATCTAGAAGTAAAGGGCGAGCTGTACGTATCTTTATAGTATTATAAAAGTATCGGTGCTAATCAATTACAAGTGTTTCTCGGAAACGAAAACCACTATTAGCACTCAGTAACTTTGCAAGTTATGTCCTGTGACATATTACTTTATATTCAGGCGGGACCGACGGGCGGGCGCGTCGACATACGACATTATTTACATATAAGTCGTTGTTCCTCTGCTCATTCAAGCCCGGCTCGTTCAGGCCAGTCTGATTTATCACCTTAATTTCATAAGTATCTCTTTGTTGCCATGGCATCTATATCATATCCTCTTGGTACGTTGCCTTTATTGAAGATGCCCCTGAGAAGATCATAATCGTCTAATGCGAAATCGATTTGCGTGGGTATTTTATCTTCTTATGAAATATATTAAAAAGATGAACTATTATAGATGCTTCTCTACTTACCTGTTGAGACTTTATATTTACAAATCATTCTAGAAAAATATTATTAATAGACCCATTTTAAGTAAAACCGCTTGCTTTTTAAGAATTTATTGCTCTTAATATACATTGAAATGTATGCATATAAATAAATTATAATACTTTAGCATTTTAAATTGCGACTTATATTGTAAGACGAGCTGCGACGTTCTCTTGGAAATCGCAATCTGAGTCTTAATTCACAGCTGGCAAGTCGACGATGATGATTCATTAAGCTCGCCTTCCAAATACAATACATATTTTAGTTTAAATTCTCCGAATTAAGGTTCAAAATAGGTAAACAAACGTCAATTTATAGTTCTTTCGGAACTGAGGATACGTAAAATTGGCAAGCGTCTACGTGACTCATAGGTGCGCTCCCAAGATCATCGTTATGGACGCTCAGTGAACATAGTGGATACTCAAAACTGAAAGAAAAAATTGGCATCGGCACCTGCAAGAGTCAACGCGATTGTGAATTATCATAATTCATGAATATTTTCAGAACCGCTCGGGCCGTGATTCAGGAAATTTTGGTTTTGATTATTTGCCAACACGATCGTATAAGTTTTACCTTTTAGCCGATACAAATTGTACGGAACGTGTATGTGTATACTGTATTATTTATATTCATATCTAGATGAGGTCTTGCAAATGGGCAAAATTAACAATGGGTTTTATACGGTTGCATAAGTTAGATCTGTGTATATGTAGCGGTGTTAATGCTTACTACCCACTAACGCTGCGGTGGTAATTCGGTAAGCTGTATCTGGCTCGTCGTTGTTACATTCTGTGGTAACATGGTAAGCCCTAGACAGCCGTGAGCTAAGCACAGTAAGGACTTGTGTACACTATGTACCACGTAAGCCACGTGGTCTACGCGCTCCTTTGTCCAGCACACGTCTCTCGCAGTTTGTAAACATTCACACTGTCAAATAAACATCTTTGTGCATGATAGTACGCATCATTACGCACGCCCGGTTTTATAAAACATTCTCAACACAACGGTATACCAATGAGGTATTAATAAAAGTCTATTGCCCTATATTGTGATGAATAAAAGACGGGCTGCTTCCATTGAATAATTAATTGAACAGGGGCGACGAAATTAAAGTAGAATCGGCTTGTGTTATTGATTTAATAAAAGCGTGTATTATATATATAACCTTTTGGTTTCTTTGTAATTTTTCGTTTAAATTATATTTTACAAAGTGATTTTAATACATATCATATATATTAATACGTGAAGCCTAAACTTTGTATCCCTTTTTAACGGAATTGGGCGAACGGATGAACGTGAAATTTGGCATAGTTAAAGTTTATATGGAGGAGAAGTGCAGAAACCTATTTATTTTATATAAAATGCTTTAGAAGTACATTAAATTAATTAAAATATGCATTACTCACACTAATGCTGCAATTTTACACAACATATACACACATGTAAATAAAAAAGACATTTTGACATCTGTCAATAAAGGACTTCAAAAAAGGTTGTGAAGGAGGTTGATATGTATTATTTTACTCTTACATTCCAATTGCCCTTTTTCATTCTACGTTCAACAATGATATTATAACATACAACTATTATTACAATAACTGAGTAACCATGATAAAAACCTTTGATTATAGAAGTAAGTTGACGAAAGAACCCTAATAAAGTTCAAACTTTAAAAAAATCAATGAACTATGGTCGAATGTCGACCACTGGGCGCCCACTAGTTTAAATGTTATTGTTCAAATTAAAAATCCATATATATTCGATTTATGGTCAAAGGAGTGGTGCCAGGGTTCTTTGTATATAGCCATATTGTACAATGTACATATCATCAGCAACCTGTAAGAAACCTGTTGCAGGACTATAGGCCTCTACCCAAAGGAAAGTATGGGCATAATCACCACGCCAGTCCCACGACGTATTGGTGATTCTAAACGCTGAGAAATCCACAGTTCTATGTTTTCCAACAAGAACATCTATCAAATTCAGGTTACCTCACGATTTTTTTCATCACCGTCAGCCGATACTGTTATCGATTAAAATTAGTAAATGTACATAAATTCCGAAAAATTCATTGATACATGTCAGAGTACTACTAACATGAGGACAACGGATTGATATTTCCCTAGACTTTTAAATGTATAAATACGAATAAATAACGGATTATTAAAAAAACACCGGATCCTAGTTATTTTACCTTATATTGGCGTGTAGCATATAAGAAATTTAAATAGAATATTTGAAAGAGCATTTTAATGAGTTGTAACATAATTGACCTTTTATGACATAACCGAATACACGAAAACCACACGGTGGGCCGATTTGAGCAAACCCGTGGAGCAGCGGACGGTCAACCGAAAATTAATTAACATACTTCGAGAGAACACAACCCTTCGCGCGGACGCGGCGCGCCTCACAGGTGGCCTCTTTCACCCACCCTCGTAAACGTACCCCTGGGGCAGGCCTACCAGCGATCCAATAAAGTAACAAATAATACATTACCCTCAGCGTTCGTGATTATCACGCGGCGACACCGTTTTTATTGTTTACAATATAAATTTTAGGTTTGGTTAGTTAGTTAACACCAAGATTTTTTAACATAAATCATCCAGATACTAAATAAAGATTGTAATATAATGTAGAGCACAATTTTCTTAAACACACACGATTTTCTGATACGGTATCCACTAGACCACGACACTGTTTTAACAATAAAATCAAAAAAGTTAAAATAAAGTTTTCAATTTATCATAAATTTTGCTATACTGTGATCTAAGAATATAATTTGCGGGTGAAGTCCACGGATTAATTATGAATAGAAGTTTTAGAAATTTGCTCTTACATAAATTTCGTAAATTTTGATGGATAGAAGAATTAATGGAGGTGAAGGATAGTTTCGTTTATAAGATGTTAAATATTCGAAGGTCGCTACGATATTGTACCAAGAACAGTAATTACGTATAAGCGATAGGGTATATATTATTTTCTTACTTATATAAATAAAACACTTTAATACATTTAATTAGTTCAGTTTACGCTTTAGTTTTGATTACTTTGAAATTTGAATTTGAAGGCTATATTTTGCATCGTTATAATGATCCGATTTTGGTCAAACATGGATCATTTTGTTCGATAGGTTGTAATCATTTTGAAGGTAATTTCATAAAGCATGACTCATAAAAGTTCTGATTGTTAAAAAACTAAGACTTAACATTAGCCTTTCTTAAGGTTAGTTTTTCACCAGCTGTTCGCTATACATAGGAACATGTAGTAATCACTTTTACCAAGTTCTGACTATAAGGTGAACGTATAAGTGTTTACTAAATAATCACCCGGACCTTCAGCTTCAGTTACTATCGATGTGTAACCTAGCACTGTTCTGCTAGAAGGGAGCAGCTTATAGTAGATCCCACCAAATAAACAGCAAAACCATCCTGATCGCCGTCATCTAGTTTGGCTACCATTTGCAGCAGGTTCACCGTGATTCGACCATAACCGTTTACACTTGGCGTTATTGCAAATAATCCGCTACAGAAATGGGCCGATTTTGTTGCAATTCACAGATTCATGAGGTTCATTGCATTGGATCGTGTAGCGCCCATAAGGCGAGATTTTTTTCCTGTATTTTACTACATTTAAATATCTTCAAACAGTTAGTTCTTTGTGAATTATTTTAGCTCTTTTGCAATTGACACAGTGCTTACATTATCGTCAAATTCTTTCTTTTCGAACTGACTATACATTGTTGGGCCGTTGGGCCTTTACAATTCGCCAGACTTTACAGCTGGATTCCACAATAACTGTATAGCTCTGATAATGTTTATGTCGCTGGATTCATATATCGATAAAAGAAGCACTTCAATTTGTTGTATTTATATATATTTAATTGATACAAGACACACGTTTGTACTCGCTAAACGGTAAGCTGTGAAGAAGGAAAAAATTGCCAACATAATATTTTAATTTTACACAATTTTATGTTGGGTTGCCAACAATAACCATGATTTTATCCATATTTTCGACAATTAACCCCCAGAGGGTGGTACATCTTTGACATCAAAATCATAAGAACCAAATCGGCGAAAGCAAAATTGCACATGTGAAACGCAAGTGAAAAACATTAAAATATGGCTTGTTATCTCTTTGCTACTGTCCATCATTGAAGCGCACTCAAGCAGAAAGTGAGTCAGTCGATCACAAAGCTATTTGGAAAGTTTTTTAACTAAGACTCAACACTAGCCTTTCTTAAGGTTAGTTTTTCACCAGCTGTTCGCTATACATAGGAACATGTAGTAATCACTTTTGCCAAGTTCTGACTATAAGGTGAACGTATAAGTGTTTACTAAATAATCACCCGGAGCTTCAGCTTCAGTTACTATCGATGTGTAACCTAGCACTGTTCTGCTAGAAGGGAGCAGCTTATAGTAGATCCCACCAAATAAATAGCAAAACCATCCTGATCACCGTCATCTAGTTTGGCTACCATTTGCGGCAGGTTCACCGTGATTCGACCATAACCGTTTACACTTGGCGTTATTGCAAATAATCCGCTACAGAAATGGGCCGATTTTGTTGCAATTCACAGATTCATGAGGTTCATTGCATTGGATCGTGTAGCGCCCATAAGGCGAGATTTTTTTCCTGTATTTTACTACATTTAAATATCTTCAAACAGTTAGTTCTTTGTGAAATATTCTATCTCTTTTGCAATTGACACAGTGCTTACATGATCGTCAAATTCTTTCTTTTCGAACTGACTATACATTGTTGGCCTGTTGGGCCTTTACAATTCGCCAGACTTTACAGCTGGACTCCACAATAACCATGATTTTATCCATATTTTCGACAATTAACCTCCAGAGGGTGATACATCTTTCACATAAAAATCACAAGAACGGAATCGACGAAACCAAAATTGCACATGTAAAACGCTAGTGAAAAACATTAAAATATGGATTGTTATCTCTTTGCTACTGTCCATCATTGAAGCGCACTCAAGCAGAAAGTGAGTCAGTCGATCACAAAGCTATTTGAAAAGTTTTTTTACTACGAAATCTTATCTTTCTAAAGCCATCTACTGTAATCAAATCGCACTTATATAACGCGAGATATAAATTACTAATGTCACCTATTCGAAAAACAATTGATTTGTTTTTGTTACATCTAATTCTCGATTTTATAAATTATTTTTAAATCTGCCTGCCAGAAAAAGTCACAATTGATATTAATTTGAAGTCAAACAATTTTTTTATTCTGTGGTAATGCAAAAACGTAGTATACAAAAATATTTCTTATGCATCATTATTTTTGTCCAAAAACACCAAAAATTCTGTTTACGTACTTTACGTAGTGAAATTCAGTTCGGATATGATTATATTCTGATAAAAAAAATCGTTAGATTCTGCCTCCATAGCTAAAACAGCTCGTCTAATCGAGCCCCTCACTCTGTTTTAGGTTTTATAGATTTTGCTAGCAACACGCGATGTAGAGGGCCCACATAGCATTAAATTACCGGAATTATTCCGTTACCGATGTTAAATGCATTCCTTTTACAGGAATCGCGTGCAAACTACCTATGTTTTGTACTTTTGAGGACTATATTTTATGCACTTTTTATCAAAAATAATCATGTTTTGCTGTATGAAGCACTTTTGTATAGTGGATTAACACGGCTTTTTTTATATCGTAGGAGGCAAACGAACACGTGCGTCACCAGATGTTAAGTGATTACCACCGTCCATAAACACTAGCACCACCAGGGCATTCGCAAGTGCGTTGCAAACCTGTATTTAGTACTGTCCATCATTGAAGCGCACTCAAGCAGAAAGTGAGTCAGTCGATCACAAAGCTATTTGAAAAGTTTTCTTACTACGAAATCTTATCTTTCTAAAGTAATCTACTGTAATCCAATCGCACTTATACAACGCGAGATATAAAGTACTAAAGTCACCTATTGGAAAAACAATTGATTTGTTTTTGTTGCACCTAATTCTCGATTTTATAAATTATTTTTAAATCTGCCCGTTTTTACTGACGATTGATATTAATTTAAAGTCAAACAATTTTTTTATTCTGTGGTAATGCAAAAACGTAGTATACAAAAATATTTCTTATGCATCATTATTTTTGTCCAAAAACACCAAAAATTCTGTTTACGTACTTTACGTAGTGAAATTCAGTTCGGATATGATTATATTCTGATAAAAAAAATCGTTAGATTCTGCCTCCATAGCTAAAACAGCTCGTCTAATCGAGCCCCTCACTCTGTTTTAGGTTTTATAGATTTTGCTAGCAACACGCGATGTAGAGGGCCCACATAGCATTAAATTACCGGAATTATTCCGTTACCGATGTTAAATGCATTCCTTTTACAGGAATCGCGTGCAAACTACCTATGTTTTGTACTTTTGAGGACTATATTTTATGCACTTTTTATCAAAAATAATCATGTTTTGCTGTATGAAGCACTTTTGTATAGTGGATTAACACGGCTTTTTTTATATCGTAGGAGGCAAATGAACACGTGCGTCACCAGATGTTAAGTGATTACCACCGTCCATAAACACTAGCATCACCAGGGGAATCGCAAGTGCGTTGCTAACCTATATTTAGGGGAGATGGGAGATGGGCCTCCGACGCTCTCACTAACCAAACGAAACGCAACAATGCAAGCACTGTTACTTCACGTCGGTGTTTCTATGAGTCTAGTGGTACTACCCCGGGCGAGCCGACCCATTCATACTGAAATCAGTAATAATAGCTTCAGCGTGGCTCTGCCACCTATAAAATAAGTGGATTCGATCAACCCATCGTTTATATAAACGCGTGTATTGGTTTCCTTGTTTTGTTTCCCTCACCGTAGAATTTTGAAATCGACCGCGGCGTTATGGTCTGAATCTCAGGGGATCTCGGTGGTCACCGTTGATCAAAGATTTTAAGACTGCTCACTTGCTTACACTTAACGGAATCTGAAAAAAAAAACAGCAGCTGTCACAATCCACCATACAATACATTTCTGAGTATTGAGTTATATAAGCATGTAGAAGAATTTTACCATAGCGAATTTTACTCATTTGTCTATTTGAAACTCTAGAATTAAATTTCTCCAAATTCAACCAGTCGGAATATAGAAAATTCGACTTAAAACACAATCCCGTCCTGCGGGACAAATTTTATTGTTAAAAATTATTACGATAAAAAAAATATCCTGATCATTTTCATAATACAGAAATGGCTTTCATGTACATATATAGAATTATAAAGACCTGTTTCTTGAATAACTGGATATTATGAAATGTTTATATATGGACCCTATTATTATTCATTATATGACACGGTACAACCATAAACATCTGTAAAACAAAGGTTTTTGTATGAACGAACTGTCCTACCTTTACCTCGATTATGAGTAACATTAACTATCTATTATAAACAGTGTGCCTTCACAACGCCTACGTCGCAGCCGATATTGTTGAAATCTCTGCGGTTCAAATGATCTGAAGCGTTTACTCCAGTTCTATTTCGGCTTCACCTTTTGGATATTCTTCAAAAAATTATAAATATGATACATCAGTATGACTCCGTCTGAATTATTATACGGTATAGAAGGCGAATGTAGAGCTGACGTCGTTTTTTTATAATATAGTTACATCGTGTACTTGAAGTCGTTGCATATTCTACATTTATAAACTTATTTGGTAAATATATGTCAATGTATGTTTAATTTTTTTATAAGAACTAGCTATGTCCTACGGTTTTATTCGCGCCATCCAACATGCCCGCAATACTACTTCGAACTTGCTTAGCGTAATCCCTGACTTTAATGGTAATTGCTCCGCTCTTAAGTCTCATGTTATGATGTTTTATAGCTCAAAATGTTCTTCTATAAATAGACCATGGAATTTCAAAAATAATCATTCAGGTCTGACTTGTGATTTCAGAGATTAACGCTTTCAAACAAATGAAAAAAACAACGAATAATTTTTTGTTCTTTATAAACTTACTATAAATTTCACATATTTTGAAATTTAATTATCGTGTGTAAGATCGTATTTTTCTAAATGATCAAATATTTGAAACTCCTTTGTATTTACGTAACCAGATAAAGTTTTTTGTTTATTCTTTTGAAGTACCGTTACCTTTCTGTTTATTTATCAAACTCAATTAATTAATAAAAAATAATAAAACAAAATACAGAAAAAATGACATAAGTACTCTCGTGATTAAAAAATAACGTAACCCGTGCGAGCACAAAATATTTGTCGGTTGTAGGTATTATGAAGAGCGCGACCCCATCCTGTGAACGCGAGGGTTCTGCTTATTGCGGACACTTGTCATATCAGCACAATGAGCGGCCCGGAACGATGCTTTATTATTTTAATTATTGCACGTTGACGATGCGCCCTTTGTCAGCCAACCGCGAGCGAGACTGCCCGAATTAGTCACTGCTGTATAATAATTGCCCTAATTGAAGATCCTTCATATAACTGCCTGTCTGTATGTACGGATTTATCACTATGTCGTCCTGTGTGGTTTATGTGTGTATGTTAGAATAGCTTAAACACTTGTATTTGAATCGTAATTGTTTCAACAAATTTAGATAGATTAGTATTAAGAAGCCAAGTTTAATTTCACGTTTCTATTTTTTAGGGTTCTCCTTCTTATACATTATTTTATTGACTGTTTATGTTATACGAACAAATTCGTTATAAATTTTCAGTATTCATCAATTTTACTTATTCCTTCTATAATAAAGTGTATCACCAAACTAGAAATCTAGTATTCATTTCAAATATTAACAATTTCACTAAGTGGTCCCCGCGACTTCTTAAAACTGGTTTTGCGACTTCATGGGAAATGCTTTATCTATATTCTATCTTATTTATTATCTAGATTTATTCGGCCTGTATTTTTGTATTGTAAGTTTATTATTTCTATAAACTTTTACCCGTTTTAATTTATCTCTGTTGATCTCTATATTACTGCTTATAATTATCATCGTCTTTACCCAGTCCGTTAGTGGTATCCTCCGCAAAATACGAACCCGTACCAAACGCTGCGCGTTGTAAAAGACGTCTGCGACATATTTTTACCGACCCTCCCGATGAAATAACGGCAGTGAACGATCAGTACCAGCCTGTCTCTCTAAACAGAGCGTGCACACGCCCACGCCCGCGTAACCACAGATCACGCCGCCGTGGTCTGGGGGTAAATTTCGCTCCCACACACCAGACTAGGCCCCCCTCGGCAGCAGCTCAAGCCTAGGTCCGTTCCCTCGGCGTAGAGCCCTTGAGTACGCTGCTCACGCGATACAGTGACAAAGTATAAATATTTTTAATACAACTTATACATGGACGAACTTTGATCATTCTGTTAATCTTACGATTTACGGTGATACTAGAGGCTGTAAAAGATCATGTGCTTATTACAGTCGACGGTGTTGGAGGGTTGTTGCAGTGGATTCAAAATTATTAACCACTTGTTGCCTTGGAAATTGATAACAGCTTCAACGTCCCGTTGGCGTTTGGGACGATTTTGAGATGCAAAATTTTCATTGTAATGCAAAATCAATTGTAAATATGTAATAGTATTAATATTTTGCTGTATTACCTTAATTCTTAGGTAATGGCTTTTCAAGATCTGAATTCATCACCTAGATACCAAGTATTTACTGCGTTTAGGATATCTGTATTAAGTTATGAGTGCAAAATCGATTGTGGCTATTTACTTCATTAATATTTTACTGCATTAGGTACATTAATTCGTAAATCAATGACTTTTTAAAAACTTAAGTTATCAGATGGTTACCAATAATCTATCACCTTAAGAATACCTGTATAGATTTATGAGTGTAAATGCTAGGCATTCATTGACCCTTCAATCTAACGTTATGCGAGTTTCTGCACACACGTGCACGCATACACGCTTACACTTGCAGGTGGAAGGGTTTTATTTTTTCCCTTATCAAACTGAAATAGTTTAGAATATTATCCGATACGAAATATATATATAAGGGTTGTTGAGGTATGTATGCTTGGTACACATATATGTTTCAATAACTCATATATGTATGAATAGTTAGCTTAGCTTAGATTAGCTCAGATAGGTCGCGAATTGCATGTATCAGGCAACAGCCAAAGCCGAGGTGTGCCGCGCACCCTTGAGCTAGTTGTCAAAGTAAAATCGGCTGAGAGCCTTAAGCGCTCGCCTTAGTAGTCCGGTGAAGCTGTTAAGACCTTGCTTGGTCAATAGCGTAGTCAGTTCGAAAAAAAAATCTTCGTCTTAACCTTATCCTACCTAAGTAGGATCGGCACAACATATTTTCCTCTTCCACTCCGCTCTGTCAGATGTCATCTCAGTATTTACACCTTTTATACACATAACAATTTTCAGTCTTCCTCTACTCGTATTTCAGTCCACTTTCATACTCAAAACTTTCCTTGTTACATAACACCCATTTCTTCTAATAATATGGCCGTACCATGCTAAGCTATTACTCTTCAACTTCTCTGTAACTGGTGCTATATTAAAATTTATATTTCAATTAGCCACTATGAAATAGCGTAAATATATATTCTGTCACCAAAATCACTGTCACTGTCACTGTGTCGCTTCGGAGATTCACCCATAGAAACAATATGCACCTATAGTATAGATTATTTAGAATTAGCGTGCCCGGCAGACGCTGTCCCGCCCTGATAATAAAAAATCTTGACAAATTGTAAACCTTCCTCATTAATCACTGTATTTACTGGTGAAAACCGCATGAAAATCCGTTAAGTCGTTTTTGAGTTTATCGCGAACAGACAGACATAGCAAAGGACTTTGTTATATACTATATAATGATAACGTAAGAAGTAAATTTAAATGTTGTTTTTCATTAGAATAAATAAGATAATTGTTGAAGAAATACCGTATATATTTATCTGTGTTATAAACTTTTCTACCAATCTATAATAGTCCTAAATAGATGTGTGGTTTGAATTAAACACGCGACTCAACATAACAATGGCTGTAGTATGGCAACTGTGAATTAGTTGCGTCAATGCAGGGCGTGTTGACACGACATGCACAAGTTGCCATGCTGGCTACAAGTGTGCACATCGACGTTATTATGCGATTGTGAAATGATTGTTTCTCCATTTCGAATTAAACTTTTATATTCGCTCTAATCAAACCGTCACGTACAGAACATAATTATGACTATGTAATTACGATTTAAATTGCCGCGGTATAGTAATTTAGTCGTATTTAGTCGAGTACGCTACGGCTGTGTAAAGTTGAGTACGCTACGGCTGTCCATCTTAATACTGGATTCACATTCTCATCAGGATTATCGAATATTTCAACCTTAATATTGATAAAAAATACCCTATATTTTTTTTGCGAATAGTTTATGATGAGAAACGATGTTATTTTTAATTAATCGATACACGCGACTTCGTCAGAATTGTTTATTATTTTGACAAATGATTTATGTTCAGAGATTAAAAAAATAAATTGAAATATAGAACATACTTAAAATTTATTTCTAAAATATGTTATCTGTTTACTTTCCCTCTCCGGCGCATGCGCATCACACCGCTTGCCACACTTCACACAACGCTGAATGCGGTGTGCTTATAAAAATCATAATTCCTTTAAACTGTAATAACTTTATATTGAATGAAGATATTATAGAACTAAAAATATAATGATCGGAATAAATCTAGTAGTTTATACGTGATGCACTCACATCGGGAGACCACTACTCTTACTCTATGTATATATAATAATACCATCTATACTATAATAAAACTGTAACAAAGCCAAATCTGTACATTAAATATGTTTTAAAAATGTTGATCAGGGTAGACTTTGTTATCGATATAGAAATAATAACAAAAATGTCTGGCAATAATAATTTTATGTTTTAGTAGCGATTCAAAGTCAGTGAAAAACAAAACATTCTAAAATTTTATAATGTAAACGTCTACAAAAAAGGGAAAGGAACTTCGTTAGAAACTGGGAGTCCATAGACCTCTAAAGCTTATTTTTACATTACCGCCAATATGTAGGTAGGTAGTTGTAGGTTAGTTTTTATTTTCATTGAACCCGATAGATGATTGAACGCGTTGTAGGCTTATTTTAAAAGATTTCTCACATACCATCTGGGTATGTGTTTGAGTGAGTCCCTTGATAGTTTGGATTAACAATTGGGAACCATGAGGCTGCAATCAGGTATTTTTCGTGTTTAAAAATACAATTGAAACCAGTGATAACCGATTTGATGCAAACGAAGTTGCACGGGTCATTTAGTTAATAATAAAAACATTGTTTTTCAGTTGTCTCAAATATCGTATATGAAAATGAATGTTTACAACTAATGCGATACTACATGCGATGAAAAATTGCTATTGAAAATAATTTTAAATACACATGCGATAATTCGTCGTGTTTGAATCATCGCTATTTTTTAAGTCCAATTTGATCAAAATAAATATGTACTGAGATGTAAAGTTAAAATAAACAATAATTAATAAATTAAAAAGCCTATGTATATAATATATATGTATGTCAACTTGATTATCCACATTGAACCTTATGTCTCATCTATAATTACTATTAACCTATAAGCAACTATATTTCAGTGGTACCTTTTGATTCGTGTTAGTCTAAAGTATGTTATGAAATTTCGGTGTAGGGTAATAGGGAGCCATAATAAGCGAACAATAATACGGCGGTAGAGCATTGACTAATGCTTGCCTTAGAATATTGGCACCTTTGTTTACTTCGTCACTTAATGCCTGTCTATAGATGATAGATATAACTAAAATTAATGTGGTTGTTGTTTATGCGGGCTAAAAAAGAAGCTAAATCAATATTAACGAGAAGTTAATTGATAGATGGAGGAATTTTTAGAATATTATCTAAGTTTATAAATCATTACTCTTTTCCATATGAGCTAAGTAGTATTGATATTTGGTACAGAGCTAACTTAAAATGAATACCGTATCTGGCATTTGATTTGGCGTGTCGGGCACAAGAGCGAGACGTCCGGCTAATATCGGTTCACTTCGGTTTTGTAAAGCATTCTCTCTATCGCACACCGCAAAGAGTGAGATAGACAAAGAAACCTACCTTACCGTCGTATCTCGATCTCCTTTCCGCCGGGACAAATTAGAATCTGGGTACTGTTAATGTTATAGGGGTAAGTAGCTATGTAAAATTACAAGAAAACGGCCGGCCCATGATTTATATAACATTTAGTTCCTGACCTAACAATACCTGTATCACGAGAACAAAGCCGCGGACGAAACAGTGTCTATAATTAAACTGTAAAATCCTAAATAATCGTACATTAAAAATATTTGGCAAAAACTGATTTACGAGGAATATAATAAATGTAGAATACAATAAAAACTGTCTGCCTGTTTGAAACTATTAGACATAACCACATGGCGGTTCGACAAATAACTTAAACGTTATAGCTTGAGTGATATATACGCTTCATTTCATCAAAATCAATTAACGGAAAACTTATAGCGTGTTTGGACACCGCGTTGATAGGCGTAGGTTCGAATCCTACCAATTTTGAGATTCGAGATTGATTACCATTACAATTGATTCGGAGCTTTCGGTCAAGGAAAGCATTGTGGGGAAACAATAGAATGGTTGTTGGGCTTTTTCTAGGCCCGCCTGGCTAGCTACCACCCTCAAGTTGAAGTTCTACTGCCAAGTACCAGAACAAGTACCAGTGGTGTGTTCCGGTAGCTGCGCTTGAGATCCTGAGCTCCCGCTAGGTTTACCATGTTCACCATATTAGGCCACATCGTCATTTAATATCAGATGAAATTATGGTCGAACGCTAAACCCTCTAAAGTGCAAAAAAAAGTCTGCTCAACTTAGTAGTAGTTCGTAGGAAAATCCAAAATTACGCTGCAATAGCTGATTTTTAGATCTCGATTGTTATAAATCCTGACATACCCACACTTGTGAATAATATAAAATCTTGTAAACGAAAAGACAGGAAAGAATTAAACCCCTAACACAGAGTGCAGTGTAACGGTGGCTTAAATAAAAATGGGATTGATAAAGTAGCGACTAGAGGCAGTCGTGAAGGCGGGCGGCCGCATATTTTACTCTCTCGAGTCTCGATCCGCTCTTCATAAAGAAATTCTCCGTTTTGATATTATATTTATATTGTAAATGTTTCGTACCTGCATATTTGTAACAGTAAATATGAAAATTTCCGGAATGCCTGCGACCTCGTTTCTCCGATCTTTAGGGAGCAAAGATTATTCGGTATTAGGAAAATTTCGAATCGGGACCAACCCGAGTTTTATTGATATTTTTATAAATGGAACTTTGAATTAATTCAGTTCTCATTTGAAATCTTAACTAATATTACAAATGCCGTGAGTTTGCTTGTTACGATTTCACGTCTTAACTACACGAAATATCACCATAAAATAACAACTTTTTCAACTTATAGAATCGTTATATCTAAGAAGCGGTGGCTCTTAGGGAAAAAAGTATTGAGACATTGTTTATAGATAATGGTTTACTTTACAGTTTTTGTCTGATCTAATTTTATAATAAAACTTACCGTTTTGCTGAAAAACGTGAAAAACCTCTTTTGAGACCTTTGAAAAATTTTTCCAGGTACGGGATTGATGACGACTTTTTAGCATTCATTTATATCCGAATATTCATATCAACTTTTTAACTCTATGCGAAGTTTAGTATCCTTGCATGTCTTAATTGATCGGACTATTTGTGAAGTTTTTTTTTTCGAACTGACTACGCTATTGACCAAGCAATGTCTTAACAGCTTCACCGAACTACTAATTTGTGTAAGTAGCTATGTAAAATTACAAGAAAACGGCCGGCCCATGATTTATATAACATTTAGTTCCTGACCTAACAACACCTGTATCACGAGAACAAAGCCGCGGACGAAACAGTGTCTATAATTAAACTGTAAAATCCTAAATAATCGTACATTAAAAATATTTGGCAAAAACTGATTTACGAGGAATATAATAAATGTAGAATACAATAAAAACTGTCTGCCTGTTTGAAACTATTAGACATAACCACATGGCGGTTCGACAAATAACTTAAACGTTATAGCTTGAGTGATATATACGCTTCATTTCATCAAAATCAATTAACGGAAAACTTATAGCGTGTTTGGACACCGCGTTGATAGGCGTAGGTTCGAATCCTACCAATTTTGAGATTCGAGATTGATTACCATTACAATTGATTCGGAGCTTTCGGTCAAGGAAAGCATTGTGGGGAAACAATAGAATGGTTGTTGGGCTTTTTCTAGGCCCGCCTGGCTAGCTACCACCCTCAAGTTGAAGTTCTACTGCCAAGTACCAGAACAAGTACCAGTGGTGTGTTCCGGTAGCTGCGCTTGAGATCCTGAGCTCCCGCTAGGTTTACCATGTTCACCATATTAGGCCACATCGTCATTTAATATCAGATGAAATTATGGTCGAACGCTAAACCCTCTAAAGTGCAAAAAAAAGTCTGCTCAACTTAGTAGTAGTTCGTAGGAAAATCCAAAATTACGCTGCAATAGCTGATTTTTAGATCTCGATTGTTATAAATCCTGACATACCCACACTTGTGAATAATATAAAATCTTGTAAACGAAAAGACAGGAAAGAATTAAACCCCTGACACAGAGTGCAGTGTAACGGTGGCTTAAATAAAAATGGGATTGATAAAGTAGCGACTAGAGGCAGTCGTGAAGGCGGGCGGCCGCATATTTTACTCTCTCGAGTCTCGATCCGCTCTTCATAAAGAAATTCTCCGTTTTGATATTACATTTATATTGTAAATGTTTCGTACCTGCATATTTGTAACAGTAAATATGAAAATTTGCGGAATGCCTGCGACCTCGTTTCTCCGATCTTTAGGGAGCAAAGATTATTCGGTATTAGGAAAATTTCGAATCGGGACCGACCCGAGTATTATCTTTCATTTATATTTTTATAAATGGAACGTTGAATTAATTCAATTCTCGTTTGAAATCCTAACTAATATTATAAATGCGACACGGTTTGCTTGTTACGATTTCACGCCTTAGCTACAGAAACGATCACCATAATATAAGAAATTTTTCAACTTCTAGAATAGTTATATCTAAGAAACGGTGGCTCTTGGGGAAAAAGTATTGAGACATTGTTTATAGATAATTATCCAATTTACTGTTATTGTCTGACCTAATTATATGATAAAACTCACCGTTTTGCGGGAAAACGTGAAAAACCTCTTTTGAGTCCTTTGAATATTTTTTCCAGGTACGGGATTGATTTCCAGCATTCATTTATATCCGAATATTCATATCAATTTTTTAGCTCTATGCGAAGTTTAGTATCCTTGCATGTCTAAATTGATCGGACTATTTGTGAAGTTTTTTTTTTCGAACTGACTACGCTATTGACCAAGCAATGTCTTAACAGCTTCACCGGACTACTAATTTGTGAAGATGGACGAATGTTTGTTCCTCTAGCGTGCAAAAACTACTTAATATGTATAACACACATACATGCTAACAAAATTTATATAATTATATTGTTTAGATTGGCCTAAACATAACGATGCGTAATTTTGAAAAAATCCTGCAACCCTAAAGTATCGTCATTTAAAAAGATAGAAACAACGTTGCGAACTGCTGTGAATAATTATAAATTATTTTATTCAAGCAAAAGCTATACGCACTGTGGGCAAAGCAATTATATGTAGCTGTGTCCCTAACTTACATATATGCCAACACCCATTGTTATTTATTTAGAGGAATTATAAAAATTAACTATTTAATACACACATTTCTCATAAATAACAACCTACCAACATGATGACTATAATATATTGCAAAATTTACTGATGGATAATAAACTAGCCAATATATATTGTAGTTTTTGTATATTTCTTTAAACGTCGGGACAAATTAATATACATCACCAATATTTAAACAGGAAGTATTCTAATGAAATTTTGCTTAGAAGTCGATAATATTGTGAAATGCGATTGGGTAGGTACTTAATTTAATATATCAACAAAAAAACAATTGACATACGAAACATAAACACCAAACAGTGGAAATTAGATACGTACAGTCAGAAGGATACGCTTACGTAAATTTATTATCGCATTGACCACAACAATACGATTGGAAGTTTATAACTTTGGCATCCGACGAGGTAAACAAACGTGCTGTGACGTCACATGTACTCGAGACACGACGACACACGACATTCACAATAGGTATCCACTATTTAAACAATATAGTCTATATGTAATGTTCATAAATGTATTGACTTTATTCGAAATACAATCTAGTATCCTTCTTCGGAGTACGAGATCTCTCTATAAAAACTTTTATTGGAATTGGATAAGAAGTTTAGTAACAAAGACAATAACAAATAATAGCATCTTGCATTTACTCGTATTCTATTAGTGTTTTTTTTCCTAAGAAACACTGAATGAAACAGGTGTTAGTGTTTATTGAGAGTTTATTAAATGTTTACATCTCGTAACTTCATAAATGACGAGATCCGCATATATTCGCATATATTTTATTTTGTCGTTTATAATCCACGCAAAGTTTTACGTAAAAAAGAAATTTCGTATTTTGCAAGGTAAAATCAGTAAAGCATCGACAATACTATCTATTTATAAGTAACTAGCGAGCCCGGCGGGCGTTGTCCTGCCATTTAAAAAAAATTCTTGACAAATTATATACCTTCCTCATGAATCACTTTATCCACTGGTGAAAACCGCATGAAAATCCGGTCAGTAGTTTTTGAGTTTATTACGAACAGACAGACAAACAGACAGGCTTTGTTATATAATATGTAGTGATAGCAAAATTTTTCTGTGTAAATCTATAGAGAACGCTTTGCTCTTGTAAAATACGTGACTAGAGGTCACAGGTGGACTAGGTGTCCAAATTACATAATTATATTTTAGCTCAACTAGTTTTGCTTTAGCGTTAATTTTTGATAATTAAATTAAAATATATCTTAATCAATTAATATTCAGATCTGCCAATGCCTAAGACTTAATACATTTACTTTTTTGTAATCCATAACGAGATTCTAAGGAGCTGTACAATGTACAATAAAATAAAATAAAATATAATAAATGTAACAAAATAAATTAAATTATTTCCAGCAAATATCAAAATACTGCTTCGTATGATGCTAGATGTGCGACATTCTATATACGAAAAGACCTCTATACACTAATATAGATTTCCTATACTTTAGTATCTAATCTATTTAGAAGGTTGTAGAAGAAAAGAAACGAGGCTTAAAATTCGTAATATTCAATACAGATTTTTGAAGTTATACTTCTTTTGGCGCGTTAGGGAAAAATGATGAGAGTAAATTTTTACGATGCGCGCGCACACCGACACGAAAAACCGACACCCTGAGGTTAGCTATAGTCAACATTATGTTTCTTTGTATTTGTTGTTTGTATTTCTTTGTATTAAAACTTTCAATGTATTAAATACCTTTTTTCTATTGTTAGTGTCGTTTTTATACAAACGTAGAATAAGTTGAAAGATAAAAATTTTGAAAAGATTTTTATCTTGTTACGCCAAAAAAGTATAACGTCTAACGCGTGTACATAAGTACACACACTTTTTTTTTAGTCCGTTGTATTTATAAGAGTTAAGAATCGATATAATGTACTTTGTATTATTACGCGGTGAAGTCATTTGATAATGCATGTATAAATGAACTTAATTGTACGACTATATAATGAAATTAACCAACATTAACAGTAACAATTCATAAATGCGTCATTCGCAAATTACCACTCCTTCAAGGAACTGTTTGAAGAACTATTTTATTTGCAGCCATCTGTTTTTAGTTAAATATAGCGTACATTAGCCAACTTATTGTCTTGTTCCAAGAAACCTTAAATAATTTCTTTATAAGACGCATTCATTTTAAATAAAATTAAACAACGCTGTATCTATTTGAGCTATTAAAACTATTTATAAAATTCAGATTAAAACTAATAATAACGATCTAGGATGGTTTTAAAAATACTACAAACCTAGTTACAGAGAATAAAAAACGCATTCTAACAATATGTACAATATTGTACGGTTTTTTCTTATACGTATTCTGAGCATACAAATGTGCTCGTAAAAATGTTTTATTTCTTTTACCTAAGCTAGCTTTTTAACCTAAATCTCACCTGTTTGACGACGAAGTGGAAAGTGGTATATAAAACACGCTTAGCTCAAATAGAATACTGATTTATAAGTGTGACGATCTAAAGGAATATCATTTGGACAAATTCTTAAGTACTAATGTGATCACTCGTTTAGCACTAGAAAGTATTTATCCACAGGTCTTGTATTATAGTATTACGATTCACTTCCTTTGAGGTAATCATGAATGGGTCATCATTGCTAAAAAAGAGATTAATATCGTTTGTTTGTTTACAGCGAGCGGCGCGCTCGCAGCCGGCACCATTGCGTCTCCGTGGAGCACGGCGGCAGGCGCGCCCGACACCAATGGATCGGGCGGCGCCGATGCCAAGCACCTCGACGTTGGCGATGCCAGCGACGATGAAAAGGTAACCACATCTCTCCTCCATATATCTAATTCTTCTTCGCAATACAATATTGACCATCATCAGTGCGAGCGGCAAATGCCCAGAGCATGAAAATATGAATCAAAATAAATTGCAAAAGCCTTTTTTAATTAAAGTTAAAAAAGACACAAGTCGAGCCATCCTATACAGGCATTGTGTTCTCAGATAACCTGATGCTTTTACCATGATATCTGCAGGCATTCGTCACAACAGCGACCGCCGAGTGTCGCTAGACTGTCGTGTCGCGGTTTCACAGTTACGTGCTCCGATTTTTATTCTGTCATGACAATAAGAACATAGAAGCTTTCTCCAAATAATAAGCGTGGGTTTAGTGAACTAGGTCCTTTTATGTTCATCCGTAGATTCTTTATGCAGCGTTTGCTTCAATCATTTTACATATTACTTTCCAAATTTGCTATAACATAATGAATTTGTTGTAATATCTGTTAGTCGTAAACCTGAAATTTATTGGTTAAGCGGTGGTAAAATAAATAATCAGATCATCTATAATCGAAATAAGTTTGTTTTTAGTAAATTCGTTCGGAGGAAAAGTGAAAAAAAAAATCTACCTGTCAAAATGATGAAAGCCCCAGCACGTCTTAATGTTTGATGTTTTAACGCGTGTTGTACACAAACAGACGACTGACCGATACAGCAATAAATTTAAGTGAAAACATCGACATTACAACTAATACATGTAGGAAAACACAAGTAAATATTGACTGCCGTTTAACAAAACCAGAAACGCTTCAAGTGGCTTCGTGGAACCATGATTCACGATGTTTTCAGCCGTCGGTTGGTCCAAGCCGAGGGCACCAGTTATTTTTGTTTTCTTTTGAGAATAGAATCAAGTCTATTAATTACAGTGACGCACTCCTCGACTTGTATCTATCTGAAACTGTAAGCAAGCCATCGCACGAACCTACATCTGTTTAATATTTGCAATGCTGTCTTAACTTTTTGATCATATTTCTTATAAGTGTCTGTTTGAAATAATTATAGAATCCGTATGCCGGTGTCGCGGCTCTGAATTTTAAGTGTGAGGCTAAAAATAAAATACATGCTATTTTAATTCAACTTGTCACTGAATAAATATTAATAGTAGATGCAATCATAAAGCAAATTGTTAAACAAAACGAATACAGAACTCTATAAACGTACTTCTACGTCTTAAATCATCTATATAATTACTAAGTTTAAATACAATAACTAAATATGTAATATAAAATAAACATTTTCTCGTATTTAACATATTCTTATAATTTATATTAGATAATTTGCTATATCATAAATAATATAAAATAATTAAAATTCAAGTAGATGTACTTACGTATTATTTTGAAGACACAAAGAATTACTGCCCAGAATATAATGGAAAAACTGATAAAACAAATATTAAATAATGAGGTCCCTAAACCGTTGTTGAGAAATGCACGAAAAAAAAGTATTTTTTGGATAAATTTACTTTATGCCACTAGTGTTTTATCGTTGTAACTAGCCTATGCCCGCGACTTCGTTCGAGTTACTTTGGGCTAACGCTAACACGCAAGAAACTCTCAAGAGGAAATAAATCCCGATTTTCAGATATCCTTCACTGGTGCTACGCTCCTATTGGTCTTAGCGTGATGATAATAGCCTATAACATTCCTCGATAAATGAGCTATATAACACTCAAGAATTTTTCAAATTGGACCAGTAGTTCTTGAGGTTACCCCCTACAACGTTACAATCTCACAAATTTTACCTCTTTATAATATCATTAGTATAGAAGTATAGATTACGAAAATATTTAAAAGGAAGCCATAACAATGTCTAAATGCGAATATTTGAAGTGAGTTGTACAATAAGTGTAATAAAACGTATTAAAAAGCAATATGCATATTATTAAATATTAGCATACAGTATTTATTTTTGGAGTTACAATGAATAGTAAATATCACGTTTCGGCGCGCGACGGCGGTCAAGGCCTGACGATGTTTGTTGAATGAGTAACGAATGCGATATGTCTTATGAGGAAGACGCGTTCCCAGGATATGTCGGCGGCGGACGCGGAGGGAGTCTGGAGCCCCGACATCGAGCAGAGCTTCCAGGAGGCGTTGGCAATATACCCGCCGTGCGGGAGACGCAAAATCATACTTTCGGACGAGGGCAAGATGTACGGTGAGTCCGGACATGATAGAACGCTTATAAATAACATTCATATTCTACGATTCTTTTTTTATGCTAAAGGGGAACAAATTGGCAGTCGTCCCATCTGATGTTAAATGGTTACCGTCGCCCATGGACAATTGCAACACCAGGGGCATTACCGTTGTGTTGCCGACCTTGAAGAGCGTGTTTTAACCCCTTTTTGAAGAACCCCATGTCACAACCCTGTGGGAACACCGTACCAGGCAACCCATTCCACAGCGCTAGCGTGCGTATAATGAAACTTCTGGAAAACCTTACGGTTGTCGCCATTCTGTTGGGCTTTAGAGTATGTGAGTATTGCTCAAATCAGCCAGCGACGGGTGGTGAGAATTCTTCGCCAAATCATTAAGATTTCAGTTTGAGGTGTTTAAGCTATTTTAAATCACCTTTCATTTTTCTTTAACATAGAAACATAGTGATAAAATTTACAATCAAAGACGTAAACTTGTATGAGCAAATCAATAATGAATCTGGCATTTTCAAACGTATCACTTATTATCATTTATGTACGATGCAATTTTTCTCACATAAATCTTGACCTACCACAATAAGTAGGTATTAGGTGCAGTCGTTGAAAGTGAAATTTCAATACTAGTTTAACATGATTGGTTGCTAACCTGGGGCCTTTCATTTGTCTGTAACGGTTTCTGTATTCGCTATTAGTAATTCGAAGTAGCAGCGTTACTAGGCAGCAATATCTTAGTTATTTTTTATTATGGTGAAGATATTAAGCTGCGGTGATAAGCTACAACTAAAGTTTACTAAACATTTATTTTAAAAAATATAGTTAGAAATAACTTATTTCGTATAACAATTTAATGTGACAGTATGAATCGACTCCTAAACGCATGGTTATTAAGACTATTTCAAAACAAATTCAGTAAAATCGCTGTACTGCCTTGAGAACATTAGAGACTCCAAATGAGACCATATCACTTTACATCCGATCCTTTAAAAATTGTAACAATTATTTCCGAATCCGAACACATATATATCCCCTGAATAAAACGGATATTTTCATATATCTGTGGGTGTTGTTGGTAATTTTAGAGATTTATCAAAACGCTAGTCTCAGCGTTCGATTTACGCATACGTCAATTTAGTTGAATAATGGAGCGGTATCGAGACCTCGCCACCTAAAATGAACAATGGATGTGGCACGAGACAAAAGCCAACGTAGATATTGATGACCACCGACAAAGCGGTTTGCGCAATAGGATTCCGCGGAAAGACGTGTACCGACAATAATTATCTCAGGCGATCGGAACATGTCGCCGTTTCGGAGAAGTGGCCGTGTGGTATCGAGTTGCTTTTGTACGATCCAGAGGCTTCATCACGTAGTTTCGCGTGTCGAGAAAAACTCATCGATGAACTTGACTTTCGCTGTCCGCTTTGTTAGCAGACTCATTTTCGTTTAAATGTTCTTTATAATGTTGAGAGCATAACAGCTTTTTCATTAAAGTATTAAGTTAGTATAATATACATTGTCATGCAATCTAACTTTATAACCAGCGTGATTGATAATACTAAAAAATCACAGTAGTTACAAATTATTCACGAAACTTATAGTAGGAATTCAAACAATATAATGGAATTAACTTTATAGAATGTTATATTTTCTCAAATCAACGATACCTTTATTACGTATAGAAGTATATGAGTAAGGCTGCCAAAATTATAATTTTTGCCTGGAGAAAATAATATCAAAATTTCAATATCAATATCAATAGATACTCAAACATTATTAGTCTGTTAATGGTCGGAATCTGCGAGGTAAAAAAATTCACTAGCTTTTCCAAATCATAAACCGTACTTAACAAATTTATTTTATAAAAATATAAACTGAACTTTAGGGAAAAATACAGCGTCGTTCATTGAAATAAAAGGTTATAATTAAGATTTTTTTCAAATCTTGAATGTGTGAAAAACACATTCAGTGTAAGATAATTAAGATTATTAATTAGCTTCAAGTATATGTAACGATGTTGCAAAAATATTAATTATTATCGGTTTTATGTTCTTTAAGAATATACCATAATTTTTTGCTTTTGTGTTACGAATTTCATATTAAGCAAGGTTTACAAAAAAAATTGAGCCGTCACGGGACGCGTGGCAGATGTGAAAAATATATGTAACGTAGTAAACAACACTGTATACACTATAGGTATGTGAGCTCAGTGCGGCAAGAGAGATTGCGCACAGTCGCTTGCGCTTGACATCGCGTCGCCACGTCTCGCCACGCCAACAATCAGGGTTACCCTCGCCTATAGATGTCACATCAAAAAGTGTACACTGCGACTGTAGTAAAAAAATGCAACTAAACATCAATCTGTCAATATTTTTAAAGATCTTTGTATCTCTCACTCATTCACTCTTTATATGTAGATTTTTAATTCAGGTTTTTCCCTTTTCCATACGATTTCTCAAACATTGTTTTGCATACAAACGTCGTGACAATTGCAAACGACAAAAATTAACCAAATGGATGCAGCCGTTCTTAAGTAATGCGGTTACATACGACAATTGATTTTTATTTATATGACGAATTATATATATCAAAATTCCCATTACAATGTTCCAGTTATGTTGAGAACTGAGAGCAGAGAGTTGAGAGCCTTTATTTCACAATTTTTATTTACAAAATAACTAAATACCAGGTTTGATCGTAATCAAACATAAAACTGTAACACATAAATAACTGGACTAGTACACCTGGGAGTTAAATATAGTTCCGAGTTATATTTTTGTGTTTGTAATAAATTTGCTGGAAGAATTTCAAATGTAAATAAAATCATTTGTTGTTATGTTTGAACAGCTTAATAGCTTATTAGATTAATTAGTAATAATTCTATATTATAATGAAAATAACTCGTATTTTAATCGTCGAGGGTGGCCGAGGCGAAATTTTTTCACGTTACATTGTTAACTCGGGAAGCTCGTTAACGGGAACGTGACGGTTGTTACTTGAACTGTTTTGCTTTAATAAATTAACTACAAAAGTAAATCCTTGTTTAACACTTATTATGCGGTTAAGCGATGGTAAACGTCACTTATATTTGTTACCGGCTTTTATATTTACATAAATATTTACTCCCAAATGAATTCATAATAAAGTTAATTCAAACTTTGTGATTTGTAGGATTACGAGATAATTCACGGTCTGTGTGATCAACCCTAGATTCTTTATCATTTGACCTCTGTTACTAACCGTTATAATTTGTATATTGACAAACTATGTTAAAATATTAATATTTATTAAATACTTTTAGTTTGCTTTAGCAGACTTATTCCATTCAAATTTTAATCATTGTAAAACTGATCTATAATATTAGGGTTACATTCGCACACAAGAAGCGGCAGGCTATGATGGCCGTGTTCCCACTCTTGAAATTTCGTATAAATTAATAACTACGTTTGAAGGAGCAAATTGCTGTTCTTTGTATAAAACATGGCTTAATGCTTACCTACTGTAAAGCATTACTCGGACCGATGACACTGCAGCATCTACGTCTAAAGTTCCTTTTGGCAAACAATCATGGTTTATAATTTGTTATGCCAAAACTATCAACGGGTTTGTCGAAGGTTCTGTTCACAGCTTTTGCGCCAAAATCCACTAGAGACTCATGAAGACATGAACAGAGAAAGTTTACTGTATAACTTACGTCAATGTTTTTTGTAGCCCCCCTAAACTATCTATTATAATTATGGGTAACGTCCCATACCACTCGATGCAAATTGATAAGTTAACGGCGCAATCCCAAGAACGCTGACGTTGTCGTATGCTTTAAATTATGTAGATGCAAACCAATTAGTACACCTTTTAAAACAAAAGAAACCAACAAGACCTGATACGTGATTGCCATAATAACATAAAAAATGGTCACTGAGTTACCAATACCAATTTACCTAAACGAAAACGCTAAAAATATGAGAAGAAACTTATGGGTCATGTGACTAAAGGAGACACGGAAGAGCTTGTGAATAGAATTGTTAAATGAATAAGGGAAGATTACGAGAAAGCTGGAAAATAGATAATATTTTAGAAAATGAAGTTATGATTAATGTAGGTGATGATAGTAGCGAAAATAGCAATATAGAGGAACCTGATTAAATATTTTGTGACACCATTTTTGTCTCATTTTTGTAAAATTAAAAAAAATAATTCAGTATATTCGAATATATTAATATATTCATCAGATAGTTCTTGACCATTATTATGTACCTACCTCGTCTCGAATTATCATAAACCTACCAATATATCAGTCACTTATACATTTACTTATTCACTGGTGTAACTATAAAATCCAAGATCCAATACTAATTACATCAAAATAGTATCCCTTAAAAATATACCTTTTTGCAATAGATAACTTGAACTTGGTTTATGTTGACGAACTGATGAGGTAACAATTGTTAAAAAAATACATCCTAATTGAAGACCTCCTCCATTTTTCAATTTAAAATAACATAAATCCACCTAGTATAGTTGAGATTTTGGCGTGATCTTAGTCTATTATATAGTGGATTGTATATTTTATTCATAATCTTGTGTTCTTTGACTGTATATTTGGTAATATTTGTGGTATTTTACGTAATATAGTTCGGTTATTGTGCACGTGAGAAGTGGACATATCTCTAATAACACTGAGCATGAATTCTGAGATGCCACCAAAACTCCATGGAAAGTTCTAACAAGGGAGCCATCATTTTTTTAGAATATTGAGACACAAGAAAATCTAGACGATGGGTTACCAAAAATAAAAGAAAGAAAGAAAGAAAGAAAGAAAGAACTAGTGCAGTTACTACTCCAACATTAATAAACTCAAACATTAACACGGCAATCACAAAAGGCATTTTTGTAAACGTGATATCACATGGGTTATAGTGCTGAATTGACGTGGAACAATTATTAAAGGGAGCCACCGCCATTACGTTGCCGGACCACATTAAGTTTACGTCAAGCGTCGACATTATACGTCCCGGTTTTAATTAAAGGACTGCCCGTTCACGGGCGTCGTAGTGCCAAATGGAATTGCAAAACAAATTCACCACAAAGGCGATGTGTCCACCTTAAGTGATTTAATAGGCGTAAAGAAATGCGATGTTTAAATTAATTCAGATAGAAGCGGCCCAGTTGAATGGGTTTTACGGTCTTTTGTAAAAACGCGAGCTAGGGAGAAAGTAATTCATACAAATATAATTTAGTTTTTATTACGCAATACAATATAAGGTAGAATAGTTATGAAATATTTGGGAGTTCTTTATATTATTAGGTTTGTTATAGTACGAAACATTTATTCGTAGTAAAACAAGAAAATTTTAACAAAAACAATAAACTGGCTTTAAAATTCACCAGACCCGTCTTTGACCATAGTTAAGTAGGTATCTACGTAGACTTAGATTATCATAAATCTACCAATTTCTCAATAACTATACATTTCATTTCGATTTTGCGGAACTCCCTGATGTTTCTTCGAAGTTCAATGTTCAATGCTTGACTCCCTTTCCAATAATTTACCCAGATCAGTTTATAAATCACGAAGTTATGGGTTAACAAATATTTAAAAAAAATCATAGCTGAGTTTTAAGATCTCCTATTTGAAGTCTGCTAAAAAGCCAATAAATGTATAATTTTCAAATTAAAAATAATAATGCACCATAGTACGTAAAAAAATGCATTGTTTTACATCATATCCGTATGAAACTTGAAGTTAAACTTATAAAAGATTTAGGAAATATAATAAAGAATTCTTTACAATCATAATAATGCAATAAATAAGTAAGTACCAAGGGAAGTTGGAGAACGTTTTTTATAAACATTCCTTTATAAATACAAGTCTAAGGTTGTAAACAGCCTCTTCATGTACCTCACCGGAGAATTAATAAATCAAAAAGACCTTCTCTGAACCCTTACTGATGTTTAAATATCATCCAGTGAATTGAAGTCTATAGCGCTGAAGACTTTGAAGCAATGTTTTTTTAAGGTTTCAAATGTTGCAGTATTCGAAAATTTTGCAGATGGCTTGATATTTGTTTTTCCGCAGCATCGTCTAAGATACTTATGCGGATGTAAAAACCATTAAAGGTTATACAAATATTTGATGAATATATATGACAAGTTTTTTAATTATAACAATAGTCAACACGCAATCATCGACAAAAACCTTTATTGAGACAATCAACAGCAGCGAAAGAGCGTGTCTCCGTATAATAATTGCGAACACGCGCGGCGTCGTCCGGACAATATATGATCACATTACTTGGGGACGTGTCCTCCGAGCTTAATCTAGCGGCCTGAAAGTGCGTCACCCTTGTCCATCGACTACTGTACGCTTACCCTCACCCTCGAAACTCGGTGGCACTCCACTATCACTAGATCACCTAATACGCAAACATATATCTATTCCTTAGAAAACGGTTTGCATTTAAAAATACTGTTTATATATTTATAATCACAATAATATCCATTATTTTGTATAAGTAACGTCGATCGTTCCCTTATACACAGATTGTGATTTAGTAAATAAAATATGATTTACAAATGATGAGGCAACGAAGTTTTGGCAGTAAGACTTTCTTTCTTTACCTTTTATCGGAGATATTATGATCTACATTCATATACTAACGTGTTTTTTGAGACGAATGTAACATATGGATTAAAATAATATCTAGTTTATCTAGTGTACTAAATAATGAAACAAAGATATAATTGATTTTCGGAATAGAATGAATTGTTATAAGGTAATAGAAAAAAAGACAAATACAATTGGGAATGTGAAATGTGTAATGGGAATAATGAAGCAGTAAGTAACGAATGAGTATGTATTATAAATATAATAAAATTAAATAATTTTGATAATAATTGATTCAAAATTTATTCACATGAAATGTCATATTCAATGTACAACGGTTCCAAAGAATAAAATAACATAAACACTTTATCAAAGAGGTTATATATGTTTACGAAATTAGTTCTCTATTTGACTTTATACTCATTTCACAATAATGTGAACGTTTCGCACAGTGAGTCCTTTTGAACTATAAAATAATGTTCAAACTGGTTTATTTCCCGCAGTTTGTATCCTACATAAATCATAAAGTAAATAAAGCTGTACAGAGGAGCATTGCCTGAGTTTTCTAATTTAGATCATATTGACCCCGAGTTCATGTTATGTCATTATTGAGTGAGTACAGCGGCTCCGCTCCGCGTTAGTTGCTCGACGGAGGCAAGTTATCTAAAGTGAAGCTCACACGCTGCGGTGTGTAGTTGGCAACAGTTTACCAACAAAGCCGGTCTTCGCAGCACCGCTACCGTCACGTTCGTGAGTTAAGACATTCAAAACCGCTCAATATCCTGGCAGTATGAAAGTTTCGTCGGCACACGGCTTCACGTGGTCCGGGCGGGAGGGGGGCGTCGGGTGAGGGGTACGCCGGGAGGGCTAAACTATGCGAAGAATGCGCAATTAGTGAGCGAGCGAGCGTGTAAGGGGCCCGGCCGTGCCGCCAGCCGGTGAACGCAGTAAGAAAATATAAAGAAGGGGCGGGCCGCCCGCGCCCGTTGTTTTGCGCCCCGCCCGCCTTCGAGCATAACTCCCGATTGTCTCCCGAGAAATCCTCCTTAGACCTGTCGCGACTCAACCCTTTCCGCGAGGATTTGCTTCGCATAGCTTCTGTCTGGGTCAGCGTGAAATTCGGCTAAGACGGACCGAACGTTAAATTGAAACAATCAAATATTATATATGTTTATTAAACATTCTTTTACAGCGACAATTTAGAAAAAATACATTTATTTATTATATATGCACATATATAAATAAAAGCAACGTGCATTATTATACATTTTAAATGTTTTTAAGCATATAATTGGGAAGCGGCCCTTTTTAATCTATGATTAGAGATACACTTGTCAACTCATAAATAATCGTTTTATTTATATATTATAATTCTGATGTTATGTCGTTCATTATAATATACCTGAAATATATTCCTTTATTGTATTTGTCAAAAAAGCTTCACCCGAAAAACAACCGAGACGTCGTGCCACAGGTACGACGTTAATGTATTTCTGATGGATCTTCAATATCTCCCCATTTATCGGATAAATTACGTTTTGAAAAGTTCCAAATGATAACTAGAAGTCCTGCAATAATAAAGTAATCGGGAACTTTATATTCCAAAATGAATTATACGAATCGTACAGAACACTGGTAATGATAATAATTATCTTATTTTTCTAATACTATTCAATATTCATATTACGGTAGCGTGCACGCACAATTTCATCGTACAGCGCGCGAGAGCGTGGCCGCGTCGCGTCGCGCTGGCGATGGACCAAATTAGCCAACTAACGAACTAATAAATAATGATCTCTTGTTTTTCTATTCAACTTGGAATAGAAACGTTTCGAGTTTATCCTTCTCTGCACCAAACTATTTATAGAAGGATGCACACGACGATTCGGGTGAAAGCACTCTTAATGCTCAATTCGCGGGCACCGTTGTCACACGAGCCAAGCTGAAGCAAGCTCACGGACTACGACGTACTCTGTGTATAACAGTATCTATAGTAGTTACGTACTAATAGCAATTTGTTAGAGTAGTCGCACTTACTAATTTTAACTTAACAGCCGACGTGAAAAGTTTACGACACTGCCATAATTTCGATGTAACTTCGAGAATGTTTGAGAAAAGATATTTTAGGGTTCGTTTCTCAGGCTCGTCTTTTCATTTAATTCAATATTAAGGAGTTCACTATTAAATTATTGTTAAAGTGTAAAAGTTACCTTTTATTTTTTACGACGCAACGGATAGATTAGAAACTAGAAAATTCTACAGATTTCTCTCGATTAATACGAAACTCGCATAAGATAAAAAATATATATTCACATTCAATTCTTATTTTAGACTAGCTGTGCCCGCGACTTCGTCTGCGTGGAAGCTTATGTAAAAACAGTGATTAATAAAGTCATCTGAATGTATTAAGTCTTCTTTTCTCTCGTACTTACGCCGCGTCGCCATTAAAACTACAATAACTTTTGATACAGCGGACCGATTTTAATGAAATAAAGACTAAGTTACTCCCGAAGATATACTTTACGATTTTGATGGGGGAATGATTTTTGATGGGGTATGATTTTTATTGTGAACCCAGTACTTTAGCAGTGATGCGAGTTCATACAAACAGACAGACAGACATTTCTAAAAATGATTTAAATGAATTCTATTACTTATTCCTAGACACCTGCAACAATTTTTTTCTCTAAAATCTAAAAAGTACAGACACTTTAAAATTACTTTCTTATCATATGTATATAGGATATTAGATATTAAATTATACTAAATATGAGCAAATTTCAAAACCTCGCATTTTCTTGTCCGGTTCACCTGAACAATTTAATATCTAAAATAAGAATTGATTGAGAATATGTTTTTTTTTATCTTATCGAGTTTAGTTAAAAAGATATAGAAATGACGAAACCGATGACCGTATTTTTTGGAAACCTTCGGAATATAAAATTTAGTGTTGTCGTTAATTTTCAAATTAAATTGTATTTTTAAAAGGTACTACTACATCGGAATTAATTACGTCAAATTAGAATCTATTGACTTAGATTTATGATTATTATATTTACAAAATGAAACTAAACATATTAATTATGTACCAAGATACATAAAGTATTTGTGTATCGTATATCGTTGACGCGAAACGAACACATACCCATAAAACAATTGTGAAGCTATATCGTACACGTAAACATATTTAAATGTAACTGATTTGCTATAGTTATATGTTATTATCAATAATATTTAACCAGATGAAATAATATTATGTCAAAGGAACAACGATTTTAGTTTATAAATTTTCGCTTCAACTGAAATGCTCCAAGTTTTAAATAATCGAAAGGTCCCCGAGAACATCGCAAAAAATGTAGGTAATACTTCTGTTAATCACTTTAGGAAATACTAGCTTTTGCCCGCGACTTCGTGTTGGAATGGTTACTTTGGGCTAACGCTCATACTTAGCGGAAGCTTTCAAAAGGAAATAATAATAATTGTGAAACATTCTTCATTGGTGCTTCGCTCCTATTGCTCTTAGCGTGATGATATATACAGTACAGTCTTTATCAATAAATGAGCTATTTATCACAGAAAGAATTTTTCAAATCGAAGCAGTAGTTCCGAAGATTAGCGAGTTCAACCAAACAAATAAGTTTTATAATATTAGTATAGATTACTACATTACTCTCGTACTTACCTCGAGCCGTCATTCAAATTACAATAACTTCTGATAGAGTGAACCGATTTTAATGAAACAAAGACTAAGTTACTCCAGAAGATATGCTTTATGATTTGTTTATAAAAACAGACAGACATTTATGAAATATACAAAAATGATTGAAATATATTACTTATTCCTAGACACATGTAACAATTTTTTTCACGAAAATCAATAATCAAATCAAATCAAAAATACTTTATTCAGTTTAGGCCCTAATAAGGCACTTATGTATAAGTACAGACACGTTAGATTTACATTTTTATTATATGTATATAGATGAGTAACGTGGAGTTTCCATGGTATTATAATGGCTCCATTTAATAATAACCATTCGCCAATAATATGAGGGGCAGTAAGAAAATGTCCCGTCTACGTACAAATAGTTCGATACAAGCACATACACATTCGGCTCAACGAGCGACCAAGGGGTTAATTAAATTCGCACCAGCCTCTCTCGTCGCCATCGCATTCCCTGAATTCAATGAGATTTCAATTTACTTTACTCTCGTCGAGTCTTCCTCTGTTGTTCGCCAATTAAAACCCTATTAGTTGCCTAAATTTTGCGGTTCCCGTTAACGGGCGGCGATTCAAAAACTGAACAAAGGAGCGTAAGAGTTAAAAATTAATTTATAAAATATTCCAATTAACAGTTTGATGGTTGAATAAAAAAAAATGTTTTTTTCATTATCTCTGATATATTTTTTAATCATACGTTTTGACGACAATGTTACCTGAGGTTAAATAATGATTTGGTCTAAGGTGGTAAACGCGCTAACCTAGAGGGACTGGCCTTGAATTGCAACTGTCAGAGCATACCCATAGTTGCTTGGTGTCAGATTTTCAACTTGAGGGTGTTAGCAAGCCAGGCAAGCCCTACACCTGTATCCAAAAAAACCACCACCATTATACACGTAGTACTTTTCTTTAAACTTTGTTTTAATTAATCTTGCTACAAAACAAGTTATTAATGATTATTATGGATTACTAGCTACTGCCTCCGACTTCGTCCGCGTGGAATAGCGTGATGCCATCCTCGATAAACAACCTATATACCACTGAAAGAATTTTTCAAATCGGACCAGTAGTTGCTCAGATTAGCGTTTTCAACCAAACAAACGATCAAACTTAATAATATTAGTATAGATTGTGATTATGGTTTTATTTAAATTTTTAATTTTTAACCACATGACTTTTTAAGTTGAATAACATGTATTTAAACAATCACTATTTATTATCTATATTCTATATATACAGATAGTTGAAAATTATTTCGATTTAGCGAGTTGCATTGACTCGGACCGATCCACCCCGCATTCCCGGCCGGCTGCAGTTTCAATGATTGAAAATAGCTATTCAAAATATTTTGAAAATTGTTTCATAACAGGATCGGTAGCGTGCTCTGTGCCGGGATTGCATTGTACGCCGCGCGTTTATTTGAATCCACTATGCGAAACATTTCGCGGACAATGCCAATCGACACATGTTTTTCATCTCCCGCTTTTGTATATCAAAGCGATTGATATATTAAAAAAAATACCATTTTCAGGAAGGAACGAGTTGATAGCGAGGTATATTAAACTAAGGACAGGAAAAACACGTACGAGAAAACAAGTGTCGTCTCATATACAGGTGCTAGCTAGGCGAAAACTACGTGAAATTCAGGCCAAACTTAAAGTGGTAAGTAATAATACTTAGCTTACAATAATATTCAAACGAAAAGTAAATATTGAGTTATATCAAAGTCTTCATATTAAAATATGAATAACGTTCAGGACGGTGGGGTGATGAAGGAAAAGGCCATGCAGTCGATGAGTACGCTATCTAGCGCTCAGATTGTTGCTGGCTTACCACACCCAGCGTACCACCATACGGTACTCAGCTTGAAAAAGGCATGCCTTTGTGTTATTTGTCAAAAAAAATAACTAAATAGCCTCTAAAACGTGTTGCTTCTACTATTCTAGGCATGTTGCCAAAATGCACGCATTGGAAAGAAATATCTACTATACAATAATAACAATCGATAACTGAATTCGCTTCACTCACAAAACTTTTCCATACTTCAAATACGTCTGGCAGTTTTATTCTTTCAAATTAAAACCACAATGATAATATAATATACGCAATGCTAAAAGTGTATTGTAAACACTGTGAAGGCAGAATTAGTACTGTGAGTCATTTCATATTAGTTGCAAAGTTTACTCCAACTCGAGTAAAAATAGAAATCATTCACGTTTTTGGTCTAAAATTGAAACTGCTTAAGTGTGTAGATTATTTAACAGGTTGAGCGTATTAATAACATTAACGCTTAACATATTCATTCGAGATTTCATGTTTGTTTAAAACAATTCTATAATTTATTATTTCAGCAATTTTGGCAACCGGGTCTACAAGCGGGTACATCACAAGAGTGAGTATTTATTGTGTTAATTTATTGCAAGTTTCATACGCTAAATTCATATATTAACATCCTGTATCTATGTAAATATACCTGAAGTCTTTATCAGACATAATCTTCGGAAGGTGTGAAGTAATTTTGGCAAGACTTTAAATAGGGCAGACCTTGCACATCGTGTTACCCTTTTTCTTGGGGCAAAGTAATAATTGTGAATTGTAACAGAGGTAACCTAAAATCGGTTACGACAAAATCAAAAAGACGATTCATAATGAAATCTAAAGAATAAAGAAAGAAATTATTTTAAACATATTCAACTAGTTCTTAATAAATCATATGGTTCTCCAGATCTTTTGGTAATGGAATGGACCTTGAAAATAAATTGGTACGTGACTGATGTTAATGGACTCAAAATTATAATATATTTTAGGGTTATGTAATTAATTACTTGTGACAATTTTGTTAACTGTAAAGTATTTAGAAAAATACTTAATAATTACTATCATTTTATTTACACCATTTTCTTATTCTTTACGTCTTACTTATTTTATTTACGTTATTTAAATAATGACTGCTTATACTTTTACGGTTGTAGTAATCGCGTAATCACATTAAAGCACAAATAAATAACTCGTGCACAGTTCGATGTGAAAATAAGAAAATAAAATATAATGCATGCACAATTGTAAAGATCAGTCACTTATACAATCTGCGAATAGATCTGTTCTAACTAGAAAATTGATTACTTCCTATGGAAGGTACGTTAGTGAGAAATTGAATTTATTCTCTAAATTGTATATTTGCACTATGCATATATGGCAAATATCAACGTTTGATATAAAAATTCATGGAGATGTATGTAGAAAATTATATTTTTATTTCAAAATATGAAAATAACACACAGTGATACAATTTAATCGTAACGAATGTTGCTCAGTTTGGCTACTGTTAGATTTATTTAGTAATTTATTCGCGGTTTTGAATGTCAAGCGGCGATGTCGTAATGATTTACAGAGAGTTATTTCATTTTATAATATCGGCTTTACGGATTCTTATAGTTTCACCACGCCACCATATTACAATTCTTCTATTAGCAGTTTAGTCATGGTTCACCAAATATAACATATTTTTAAGTCGTGTACTTTTTATAGACCTTCGATATCTCATTAGTTGTCTGTGAACACTTTGTCTATTGATGTATGTTGTTATCGCAGCGATGAGGCGAAGTTTTCGATATGGATTTTTCAACTCCTAATATTATAAATGCGAATGTAAGTTCGTTTGTTTGTTACGCTTTCGCGCCTCAACTACTCAACCGGTCATCATGAAATTTTCTCGTACACGTTCTCAAAGGTACTTCTTTATTTTATGTGAAACATCTATAGCAGAGGTTGAGACCGACTGTTTGCGTGGCGACGCGTCACTACGGCATGCGTGGCTACGCTATATGATTTTGATTTTTTGTATTTAAATAAACAGTCATCTTTTTCCTGGAAAATTCGTAATATTTTATTTTTCATTATGCTATATTTATTTCATGTCGTAAACTAGCATTTTATGCATATTATCTCTACAAAATAATTTTGATGTTTCACATCTGGCAGGCGTCCCGCGACCGCTCACAATTTTGTGTGTATATAGTGAAATCAAAAATATGTTATTCAATTTTGGCTCTAATAAGGCGCATATGAACGTCAAAACTGACACGGGTTCGCAGAACAACCCAGTCATCAAGAAGAACCGGCAATATAAATATTTGATTAAATTATTATCGTTTTTAGTGGATGCACAGAGAGGAGTCAATTAATTAACAGTCAATAAATTTACAGTCCGGGAAATCGGTAATACGCTTTGGGACTGTTTTGGAAAACCTAACACTGTTTCCGGTTTTACTGAGTCTGATAGTGGTTTATAGAATGCCTTCCGTCCTAATGCGAATACGCTGAAAGACCTGTATGAGATAAGGAACATGTGAACTTGCAGTGTGAAACCGTTCCCTGGTGCTCCGTATAAGGGTGTGCCCGGCGTTGGTGGTGTCGGAGTAGCGACGGGCACCGACGTGGCTCCTCCACCACCCTGGGAAGGTCGCGCCATCGCCACTCATAAACTCAGGCTCGTCGAATTCTCCGCCTTCGTGGAACATCCCCGAGATCCGGACACGGTATGGATCTATTTATTTAATCTACTATTAAAATGAGGAAAGAGTCAACATTTTGTGGTTAAACTAAAAAAAATCTTCATTTAAAAATCTAAGTTATTAATAATTTTGACGGTACGATTTGTGTTACTGCTCCTGTGAACAAATAAATAGATATTAAACTTATATTATATACTATTATTATAAAGAGAAACGATTTGATTTTATTCTCAATATTATATTAACGCGAACGAAGCCGCGAGTAAAAGTTAGTAGTATTATAAAGCTTAACAGATTATTCGTTTTTCTGTTGGTCTGAGTGCGTTGAACTCTGCCATTACTACTCAGATTTTAAAAAAAACCTCTGTAATTCACACGTAGTAGAAGTGAAACATTCAAAAAGAAACGAGAAGAGCGTGTCTTCTTGTTTTGCAATACCCGAAGGCAAACGAGACACTGCTCCCACTCTACCCAACACAGTGTCTACTCACACCACTGCATCGTCACACGGAAAGGTTGCGGACCAGAATTTCAAATCCCTCCCATAAGAAGTTTTGCTTCAATATTTTTACATTTTACAGTATATTTACTGTGGAAGTTTATACGTTGTTTAGCATCATGCAAAAGCCCTTAGGAGTTGAGCTGTTACTATAAAAAAGGTAGATCGGAGAATACAATGAGCAAGAACGAAGTGACACTGTAGGCGGCTAGGGTATCAGGGAATCGCGAGTGGAGAAATTTAAACACGAGTGGAACCGTACGGCACAACTAATGTATTAATAAGATCATAATATATTATTACAAAATGAATTAGATTCCATAACTTTAGTCAACGAAGAGAGAAATGAAAAACTAAATTTGAATTCGGTTAAGTAAAAGATTAATTACATTTTTTGAAACTTTCCCGCGCTGTCGAATAATGTAAATACTAAACATGTATTTATCGATAAAATAATTATTGTAAACATGTAATATAAGCAACAAGACTCGTAACAGTAAATATTAAAGTCGGAATAATTTCAAAAGCATAATATTACAACGGCAACAATGAGTAAATTGAAAGTAACACACCTTGAACTTTTAATACCACGAATCATATCTAGTCCGTAACACCGAAACGTTACAAGGTACGAAGGACTAATTTATTTCTATATATAATGTTTATATTATGCTGTAATGGTTCGCATTTTTATACGTTTAATTCCTTTACGCATACCAACAGAACTATGAACGTACAGAAATGGCAAAATAATGTAATAATAATATTTAGTAGTGCGGTAGGTCGATATTTTGAATTGAAGTGATTAAAGTCTAAAATTGTAAAATTGAAACGCAAGGATAATAGAGAGTGGTGAAAAGTTATGCTCATCTAAAATACCACTACCACTATGCACTTAATAAAAACCCGTCATAGTGTCTCTTTTTTTTTCGAACTGACTACGCTGTTGACCAAGCAAGGTCTTAACAGCTTCACCGGACTACTAAGGCGAGCGCTTAAGGTACTCAGCCGATTTTATTTTGACAACTAGCTCAAGGGTGCGCGGCACACCTCGGCTTTGGCTGTTGAACCTAGTGTATTATATCCATTAACTTATCTATTTTTCTCTCGTACATCATTAAAATTACAATAACTTTTGATAGGGTAAACCGATTTAATGAAACCAAGATTAAATATTACTGAAGGATTTGCTTTACGATTTTCTTGGTGAGGTTTTATCGTGAACGCAGTACTTTAGCAGTGATGCCTGTTCAAACAAACAGACAGACCGACGGACTGCTAGACAAACAGACAGACACTTCTAAAAATGATTGAAATGAATTTTATTACTTATTACAAGATACCTGCATTTTTTTTCACAAAAATCTAAAGAGCATAATAGACACGTTACATTTACATGATTATTATATGTATAGAAGATATTCACCACTCGATAGAAGGACCACTACATGAATAAAAGAATAATGTTTGTTCATAAGACCTTTATTAGTTAGAATAAATGATAACCTAAGGGAACGTACCCAAACCACGTAACCCATATTTGACAACTTTTTAACCCCCTCCCTCCTTCTCCTCCAGTTTTCACGTGGTAATTTATAAATACGATTTTTAATCATTTTTTGCAAACAGAAGGTTAAAAAATAGATAAATTTATGTATATAAAGTTATAAAAGCTGTTGTCTCGGTATATGTACGTCAGTGATAGTGCCTGTGAGTTTTAAAAGCATGAGATTTCCTTTAGATGATATTGACTACGTGACGAAAACCTAACCCTCTCCCTTCTCCCTGTGACCAAGAGTGGTACTTTGAAAATTCTCCTGCCCCCCCCCCTCCCCTGAACGGGTCACGTGGTTTCGGTACGTTCCTTAATATAAAAACGCGGTAAAAAAACTAACAGTTAATCACTCCTGTCTCAACATACAAACAAGTGGTCGTTCAGTTGTCGAAATTCAAAATCGAAAAGGGCTATTCTGTTTTGTTCTTCTCGTATTTTTTTCTATATTGCAAATCTGTGTTGGCTATTGTACAGATACATAGATAAAAAGAACGTAAAGTATAAAAAATAAAGACTTATAAATGCGTCGAGTCGTGGATGGTGTGGAAAAAATTACTATTTTCAATTTCTTTCTATTGTTCAAACTAAAGCTCGTCAGCAGCCACTAAAAAAATAAAAATAAAATCGGTTAACAAACAGGACAAAAGTAATGAACTGATTTATCATCGCCTACTTTTATATAGATACGGCGACTGCAAGTCTATTTCGTTACGCACTGTGACTGTCATTATTTTTTAAATCGTTACAATAAACTAATCAAATTAGAAGGTCACATCAATGTAGAATGTTATTTTAAAATGTTAATTTCTCAATTTCGTCGAACTATACTACTATCTTTGTCTATATATGTATAAGCTATATATAAATATAAGCTAATACTCGGTTGTAAATTACTCCGTCAAAGATCCACTCATAGTAGTTTAATCGAAAAACATGTGGCCAATTTCGTAATTTTCTAAATATCATAGCTAAGATTTCTAACCAAATTGATTTAACTTTTACATTATTTTTTTAATTGAAACTTCTGATCTGCATCCTTTTTGTGTGACGTTAGTGAGGGTAAACACTGTGTCGGGTAGAGTATTGAAAATACCGGTTCTCGTCTGATCACCAAAGTTAAGCAACGTCGGGTGTGGTCAATACTTGGATGGGTGACCACGTGGAAACATCGCGTGACTTTAGCTTCTATTTTAAATCGCTTGTATATTTTATAACGTCACTGACGTATTACAAATTGGTATATTTTAATGTTTATTTGATTAAATTATCAATTCTATCGTGTGTCTTTGCGACACACCCTATTTTTTTGTTCTTTATGGGTTTTTTAACGTTGGACCACAATCTTATGATGTTAAATAACGATGTGGTAAACACGTTTTACTTAGTCAATCCGTACTGACTCTCAAGTCTAGGTGCCCAAACATACCAATAGATGCTTGGTGACAGATTTTTAATCTGAGGGTGGTAGCTTACCAGGCGGACTTAGAAAAAGCCTTAGGTACATGCAAACTTATGGTTTTTTTTTCTTGTTTCAGTATCCCCCTAGTACAGCGCCGGCGCAACATTTATTCGTACATATAGGTGGTACAGTCACATACGCAGATCCTTTATTAGAGGTGAGTTTTATACGAAATCATTTTTTGTGATCTGATGTTTTTGAGTATATTTATTTATAGAAAAATATTTTTCATGTCTGATTTTATTTATATCTCTATTATTTTCTCTTTCTGTATAACACACAACAGTTATATAGAAGATGTCGTAGGTTAATGACGCTATTGTATTGGAATCGGGAAAATTAAACGGTGTATGACAGTTCATGAATCCGCCTATCGTTCTTTTTTATTGTACCGTCGACGTTGTATTTTGACCGTCGACCAATCCTAGCAAGAGTTTCTCAGCTGATTTTGATTTGATCAGAAAATTAATCTGCTTATGGGCTGCCTTTTTTATTGATCTCTAATTATTCGCATATAGGTTCTTGACCATCAATCGATCCTAGCAAGTGAATTGATTGATTTTGATTTGCCCGTGAAATTAATCCGCGTATCGTCCTTATTAATTCTTCTCTACTTATCCCTACTATAGATTTTTGACCGTCGACGGATCCTAGCAAGAATTTCTTGGTTGATTTTGGTTTGACCGTGAAATTAATTTGCGTATCGTCCCTTTTGAGTGTGCCTACTTATCCGTATTACTCGATTCTTGACCATCGACCGATCCTAGCAAGAATTATTTGATTGTGCCTACTTATCCGTATTACTCGATTCTTCAACATCGACCGATTCTATCAAGAATTTCTTGGTGAATTTTTGTTTAATCATGATTCGAATCTGCGTGTCGTCGTTTTTTTATTTTACTCTACTTATATATTTAAAAATATATATCGTACTATAGATTTTTGACCGTCAACCAATCCTGGAGTTTTTTGATTAATTTTGGTTTATCCATATTAATAAATATATTACAAGTTTATATAATAATTATATTTTCCCTTCCAGTCAGTAGATGTTCAACAGATAAACGATAAGTTCCCGGAGAAGAAAGGCGGTCTGAAAGAGTTGTACGAAAAGGGACCGAGAAATGCCTTCTTCCTTGTGAAGTTTTGGGCGGACCTTAATACAAATAATTTAGACGATCCGGGGGCTTTCTACGGCGTCACTAGTGTGTGAGTATTCTTATTTTATCGCTAAACAAGCGGGTCCGGCGGACGTTATTCTGCACTAATAATTAAAAAAAAAATAGTGCGTGAAGTCCCTCCGCGCGGAAGAAATGAAACTTCGTAATGTGAAAATTTACAATGGGATTATGATAACTAAAGTAAGATACGAAATGTTTGATTATTTTTCTCGCTTTGTTTTTTTTTATGTCATAAGTGGCAAACGAGCAGGTGGGACACCTGCTGTTAAGTGATAACCACTGTCCATGGACACCAACAACATCAGAGGAGTCGGAAGTGTGTTGCCACCCTTTAGGGGGAAGGGATTAGGGGAGGGAGATGGAGAGGAGGAGAGGGGAGGGGAGGTGGGCCTTCGGCGCTCTCACTGACCGAACGAAACGCATCAATGCAAGCACTGTTACTTCACTTTGGTTTTCTATGGGTCGGGTGGTACTACCCCGGACGAGCCAACCCATTCATGCTGAAACCAGTAATAGTTTCAGCGTGGCTCTATTTTAACGCAACCTTATTGGAAGTCGCATTAGAAGTTTCACTTCAAAAAAACCTTGACAAATATATCTAAACCAACCTCGTGAATCACTGTATTGTACTGGTGAAAGCCGCATGAAAATCCGTTCAATAGTTTCGAGTTTATCGCGAACAGACAGACAGAAATGGCAGAGGACTTTGTTTTATAATATAGTGATGTTATAAAATAATTTCAATATGGACGAAGTTACATTATAATGCACTACAATAATTGCATATTTTTTAATAATTGTAATATAATAACACTTACGACTCCTCTGGTGTTGTTAGTGTCCATGGCCGGTGGTGATCACTTAACATCAGGTGACCTGTTCGTTTGCCACCCATGACATAAAAAATAATAATTATTATTATTAGTTGTTTAAAAATGTAAACTTTTAAATTATATTTATTCCTGATTTTTACGTTCGTCTAATTTCAAAATGTAACTAAGTTATTTGTATCGAGAGCTATGATTTACTATAAATAACAACATAATAATTCCAATACCTATAATATCCGTTAGTTTACCTATATCAATGGATAAACGTGATCCGAAATACATTCTGTACGAAATGTCTTAATGTCACATGATCATTGACATTTTGAACATGGTATTTGACTGCACCCACTAGTCTCGTTCTACCCGCGCCCCGGCGAACCTAAATTTTATCCAACTAACTCGTACCTGTGACTTCGTTTGCCTTGCTTATTAATTTAACAATATATCTTATGTATAGAGGAAAGAAAATGTAAGGATTGAAAGCAAAAATATATTTTGCTTACAAAAAAATTCTTTGGAAACAATATTTTCCATTTACTTTCATTCTCCTGCGCATGCGCACCACATCGCATGCCTCACTACGAGAAATAACATATCGCTGAACTCATAGCGTTTGTAAAAGTCGTTGCTTCTTAAAATTTTAATAGCTTTATATGAAATGAGAATATCATATTTTTTTAGACAAGCACCGAGTTTCTAGGAAAAAAATTATCAGAATTTATTCAGTAGTTTTTCGGTGATGCGCACACGACGGCAGACCTCCATCATTTTAAGTATATACTAGCGGGCCCGGCGGACGTTGTCCTGCATTGGTAATAAAAAAAAGTTCTAAAATTCAATCGCAGCTCCACCTACTGGGCCCAATTGTAAATCTAAACCATTCTTGAATCCACCTGAACACTCACAAAAAATGTCATCAATACACACACGAACAGAAAAATTATATATATAAAGATGAGTAGAAGAGTCTGATATCCCATTTAAGTTAAACCTAAATTATTCACGATTAGAAAATATAGGCTTTAATGATAACTCAACTCAATACAATAGAATAACTGTGGTCTGCTTTGAATTATTTAATTAATTATACTGTTAATTATTTAATTTTCATAATTTGTAAATTGAAATATTATATATGAAATGTATACTAATAACACACGGAGGTATACATATAGCTCATGGGAAGCGTTCGGTGACGATGACGCGAGTTCCATGATTTTTGTTCACCCAAAAAAGAAGTATTTACTTTAAAAAAAAAGTAATATATTCAGTAAAGTGGGTATGTGTTATATAATATAGTAATAATTTAATTTCAGGTACGAGAGCAACGAGAACATGACGATAACGTGTAGTACGAAAGTGTGTTCGTTTGGGAAACAAGTGGTAGAGAAGGTCGAAACCGAGTACGCTCGGTTCGAAGGTGGCAGGTTCGTGTACCGCATCCACCGGTCGCCGATGTGCGAGTACATGGTCAACTTTATACACAAGCTCAAACACTTACCCGAGAAATACATGATGAATAGCGTCTTAGAAAACTTCACTATATTACAGGTAATTGTTGTTCTCATATAGGTAAATCTTATTTTCTTATAGGTAAATGTTGTTATATGATAGGTAAATCTTATTTTCTTATAGGTAAATGTTGTTATATGATAGGTAAATCTTATTTTCTTATAGGTAAATGTTGCTCTCATATAGGTAAATCTTGTTATCTTATAGGTAAAGGTTGTTATCTGATAGATAAATCTTGTTATCTTATAGGTAAATGTTGTTATCTGATAGGTAAATCTTATCGCTATCCGTTTTATTTCAATAAACTTTTTCAAACCCATTGTGCAAGGCATAATTGATTAGAATCATAGGACAGTAGACGGGTATCGAGTGACCTCATTAATATAAATAATTATAGCGATTTTATATTGCAGTATACACCACAATCGACTAGCTTTAACCACCCTCGACTGTGCTACTCAATTGTCACTTTTATTTATGTAAAGCTTTGTCACCATAAGTAAATCGGAGAGCGGATGGAATTTTTAATTTTTACTGTACCTCTCGTCAAATACTTTTGGAAACAATATATATTAGAAAAAATTACCACATTAAAGCGATCATTATGACCCAGTGGTTAGCGTGTTTGTTCGAGTTCGTGTTAAGTTCGAATTCACTAAACGGAGCTTTAAGTGACGGAAAGCATCACAACGAAACTGTAACATGATAAGGCCTCAAGCCCCAAGATAGCAGCTTCAAGTTAATAATCTGTCGCAAAGCACATATAGATATATGTATTCAGGCAAATGTATTCTTATTCCTACGAATTCTTTTTAACTAAACCATGATATTTACAATTTACGGTGTTGTGAAATAACAAACGAAAATAATTTAAAGACATGGTTCGAGATTTTGAGATCTGGTTTTTAAGAAATCAGCCGAGGGGCTAATACATTATTGTAAGTAGGAAACTGAATATAACGTGGGAATTCGTTCTTCATCAGGTGGTGTCAAATAGGGACACGCAAGAAACGTTATTATGTGCGGCGTTTGTGTTTGAAGTGTCGAACAGTGAACACGGTGCACAGCATCACATCTACAGGCTCGTGAAGGATTGAATTGCCACTTTGTCATAACTTCTCGATCCGTATCGTCACGGCCGGATTTAAATAATATCAGGCCTGGGGCCAACGAATAAGTGGAAGCCCCGAATTATTGTATGCGTTAAGACATTTGAAAAAAGGGTGCTTCGTGAATGTGAACTGTTTTGTTATTCAGCACGAGTGTTTTTTTTTCATCCAAAAACATATATTACGAAGGCTCTTCTCATGTGGGGGACTAAAGCCCACCCTTTGCGTTCCCCAAAACCGGTCCTGCGTATAATTCCTTCGTACACACACTGTCGATATATTGATAAGCAATTACTTCTAATATACGCTAATACGTACTCACGGCGAAAGACTGGAAAATATGTGACATTTTTTTTTTTTTAGCAAAATAAATTTAATTTAATTTTAGAAGTAAATTATACTCACACAACACAAAATAAGAACTGTGAAAAAAAAACAAAATGTACATTCGGTACAGTAAGATGAATACACCTAGAGCATTGTTTCTCAAACTTTTTAGCGTGCAACCCCCCTCCCCCCCCCCCTCTAAATAACCCAAAAAATTGATTAAAAAACGTCAGATTTTATATAGAGTTCTGTTAATACAGCGACTATTCGTTCTTTTTAACCGACTTCGAAAAAGGAGAACGTTACTATCTTCGGTTGTCTGTGTTCTTTGAAATATGTACGTTAATCGATATTTTCGTCAACTGTTAACCGATTTTAATGATGTTTTTTTTAAATTATCATGATATATATATAATAGTTTTTATTTGAAAATAGTTTAAAAAGCGTGAACACGCAAAAAGATAATAATTATTTAGTATTTCGTATACGGGTGCTACT
>MU159472.1:157305-192484 GCA_015888305.1 Antheraea pernyi | reverse complement strand
AAAAAAAAAAAAAAAAAAAAAAAAGTGTAGATTGCAGCGTACACTGCGCGCGCGCGCGCGTCTCAATATACCGGAGGGAGGAGGAGCGCGCGCGAGGCAGGGAGGCAGCGAGGCAGGCGTCGGTTCGCGGTCGGCCAGTGCCCATCGAACCGAGTGCGACGCGATACCTGTGCCATTGATTCTGTTACCGCTAATTGTTTTCGCGCGTAAGCCCAAAAGGCTTACAAGGTTAATAGCTAAATAAATAATGGTTTAAAAAACTAAAAAAACACGCTTTCATAAAAAATCCAACTAAAAAACAGAAAATAAAATTTAATAAATTTGGATTAAGAATAGTGTAAATTAGAAATAAATGTATATTTTTATAAAAAGTGACAAAAAAATGATAATGATCTCCAGATATGAGTATTTTTATCATTTTTTTGTCACTTTTTACAAAAATATACATTTATTTCTTTATTTTTTATGAAAGCGTGTTTTTTTTAGTTTTTTTAAACTATTATTTATTTTTCATTTTTTAGTTACAATTTTTTAGCTTTTTTTTTCAGATTTTTGCATTGTCATCGACCTTTGACAGGTGTGCAAAGTTTGAATTAAATCTCATCGTTCAAAGTAGGACAAAATCGAGCTCAAAGGGGTCGGTTACATACATACATACAGGTGAAGCTAATAAAAGCGTGATAAAAACATAGATTGGATAATTGGATTGTATAAATTCACCCGACTAATATAAAGGTAGTTAAACTTAAAATCTGCTGCTAAGCATCTACCAGCAACTGTACTTGACCCAACTCTTACGCGTGTTTCGCATTCATTGAACTGGAATACCTTATGAGATTGTGCTTAATCTCTAAGCAAACAGAATTGAAAAAGAAATAAGCAAATATCTCGCAAGTTACCAAATATTCACGGGTTGATATTTTTCCTGAAATCTACGCGTTGTCAAGGCCAGTAAGGGCCCTCAGACCTCGTAATAATGGAAATCAATAAACGGTTCCGAAGTCCAAGCCTTTTCTCTCACCACTTCAGTTTTTAGGGACGAACAGTGGAATTCATGGAGTACATCGATAGAATGCTATTTACTTGGGTACTTTTACTTATTTTCAATATATTCTGGTGACTTTGTCCAATTTATTTAAATTTCATTTCACGTTCCTGTTAAAGTATTCAGAAATAACGGAGTACTGCTTCTCTCTAAACCTATCTGTGAATATCTTTTCATTCACACCTTTCTTAGTATTTTCAATGTTATTAAAGTTAAAACTTGTTACCTTGCCTAATGTGACACCTTTATATAATTTTAGCTTAGTATCCTTTGCTTAATAGAGTACGCCAATTTTTTATTATCATGCAACATAATAATCAGGTTATTTACAGATAAAACACTCACATAAATATATGTTACAATCAGTATTTTCAGACAATGTTTTCCTATTGTCCAGAAACAGATTAGCCACGAACACGTTTTTGATGCACTGCCAGACAATAAATTTTATATAATGTCTTGCCCTAAATGTTTCAACAGTAGAACATAAAGTTATATATGTAATGTTTGGACAGTATGTCGATGATCTTTTTGTTAAATAAAACATCGTCATGTACTCACAATATGGTGGTGACATTTTTTTCGTTTGTGCCGGCAGCTGCTCTTGAGTGGCCACTTTAGTCCACATAATTATTTAATATCTGTTCAAACAAAAACACATATAAATTAAATTTGTTTTTTTTTAATATCAACCAAAAGTAATTTTCTCAAAAAAAACAAAGACCTACTCTATACATTTACAGTTCCATATAACGCATTCACCCCACATCCCTTTTAAATATAGCATAGAACGATTCCGATATCCGCAAACGTACATACTTTTATAACACTATATTATGTATGTAGTGACAATCCAAATTTAATCCATTTCGTTAAAACAGTAATTAAATAGCAAGTAATCTTCTAAGGTAGGACCCACTTAAAATACCTTGACATCTGAAAAAAACGTTACTTATTTTGCACAGTATGCACGTGCATACATCATTGATTAAGATGTGCAGTGCTGTAGAATCAGATTATGATACACGGAAATGAAGAAAAAAGACAAAGGTTTTATATACACTAATTGCGATGATCAAAAGTGTATCAATAAATGAAACAAACGTTGGATTTACGCACTGTTTCCAAGGGAAATTTCGCCACTGCTTGCTCCAAAGATTTTCTAAGAGACTCAATGTCGCCGTGTCGTTTATAGCAAGCCATAATTTGAACTCTAAAGGGTTGAGATCTGGGCTAGATGATGGCCAGTCTTCAGCTCCTATAAAGTCCGGAACGTTGGTTTCAAACCAGACTTGGGTAGTTCGTGCCTTGTGACAAGGTGCAGAGTCGTGCTGGAAAGTCCACGGTATATTTGAAAAAAGTATATTGCCGAGAGGTTTCACAACATAACCCAAGACCGTATCTTGATACTCTTTGGCTGAAGTTTTCACTTCTTTTTCACAAAAATTTAGTTTTGTGACTCCTTGATAAGACACGCCCCACCAAACCATCACTGACGCAAGATCATGACCACGTTGTACCTTTCCGAACACTTAAGCCGGTTCTTTAGAACTATGAGCGTACACTTTATCATTTTGCTTATTGTAGTGTTCTTCAATCGTGAACATTTTTTAATCGGTAAATTGGATATTTCTGTGCCTTTCACCTGCGTATCGAGACAGAAGGCGTTTTGATCGATCCACTCTCTTTAATTGTAAAGATTGATTTAGGGTATGTCCTGTATATCGACGATAAGCACCGAGCTTCAGGTGTTGTTTTATAATACGCGACAGATTCCTAGCGGAAATCTTCATTTCTCGTGATAAGATTTTTTGCTTCCTAATGGGGTTTCGACGAAATCTGGCTTTAACAGCATTAACAGCCTTTGTTGTTCTAACAGCACGTGGCCGCTCCGATCTTTTCTGGTCTTCGACAGAGGAAATGTTGTTGTATCTGTTGATAGTACGATATACGAACGTACGGCTGATACCAAGCTTTTGAAGTATCTGGAATATGACCGACGGCTCCATACTCACTTTGTGCAAGGCGATCACCGCAATCCTATTTTCTTTAACATCCCATTCTATATTGTAATTTGACAATGAACACGAAAAAAATTAGAAAGGGCCCAAAATCGAAAAAAGATTTTAATATAATATACCTGTTCCCAATTCAAAATAACTAAAAAGTTGAAAAAAGAAAAGTTTTTATGTGACCAGCATTTAAAGCCAGACTAGTTACCTACTGTTTTTACCAATATAGCAAATTTTTCTTAGCAAATTAAACATATTATTTCAATCGAATATGCATTTATAATCAAAACTGAGTATTACAATATATAATTTCAATAGATATGTTAGAATGTACCATAGATGTCGAATTAGACGTAGCATAAAAAATGCCGAGGCAGTCATAAGTACTGCCGACAGTACACAATAATTAAATAACTGTGTTTTGTTTTGAATTTTTTAATTAATTATAGTGTGAATTATACTATTTAAATATAATCATTTGTAAACTATAATTACAAACATTAGTCAGGTTTTTACATATCTTGTCATACCGTACTATAATTATATACATTTTTATACAATTTATGAATTAATCAAACATAATATGGCGGGCCGCACAAACTCATTACAAAACAATGTAGTCCGGTGAAGCTGTTAATACCTTGCTAGGACAATAGCGTAGTCAGATCAAGAAAAAAAAATACAAATATTACACGTATACAGGCGTAGTACGCGTAGCTAGTCTGATGCAAGCCGCGCAAGAGCACAATGATCGATCACGCTTACCTAGAATGTCATGACGCTACACCTAACTTTATCTCCTGGAAAAAATACCGCTCACCGTGCCTACAGAAGTCTTCACTTCAAAAACTTTCAACCTTATGCACGGCTAAAACTGGATTTGGCTCGTTTAGAAATGTAACGATTAATAGATTTATGTGATATGTCAATTATGGCATTGGAACTCTATGCAATAGCAGAGGCAATAGCATATGCCATTAAAAGTAAAATTAAAAGGGTTGTCATTTTAACGGACAGCAGAAGTGCACTTCAGCACCTGATTCGATGTGCCACTGGTCATAAAGGCGTATCAGTAGCATATGTTATTTTGAACCATATTTTTACGCAACAATTTGACAATCAGTCAATGGTTTTTCAGTGGATTCCTTCGCATATTGGCATTAAGGGGAATGAAGAGGCTGACCGTATTGCAAAATTAGGGTCGACTCACGGTACAGTAAAAGAGGTTAAAGTAAATTATTGGGAAGTGCTGCCAAAATTGAAAGAAAGGTTGTATAATAATTGGAAAGAATATTTTGATGACAGAAGTAAGGAAAAAGGTATCTGGTATAAAACAATACAGTGTCAGCCTCTTCATATACCGTGGTTTAATGAATGTAACCTAAACCGACAATATGTTAAGGTAGCTTTAAGACTGCGTTCGGGGCACTATCCATCTAGACGTTTTGCATACATAATGAGGAAAGTAGAATCTCCCAACTGCGATGTATGCAGAAAAAAAAAAATAGATTTATGTTCAACAATCTGCTTTTTTTTCTTTTTTTTCGAACTGACTACGCTATTGGCCTGGAAAGGCCTTAACAGCTTCACCAAACTACTAAGGTGAGCGCTTAAGGCACTTAGACGATTTTATTTTAACAACTAACTCGAGGGTGCACTGCACACCTCGGCTTGGGTTGTTGCCAGATTCATGAAATTCGCGACAACTTTTTAAAAATTTAAAAAAAAGAAGGAAAAAAACGACCTAACTGAGCTGACCTACGCTAATCAACATATTCATACTTATATAAGTTATTGAAATATATTTGTGTACCAAGCATACTTACATCAATAACTCTTATATGTATTTTGTGTCGGATGATTTTTCTAAAATATTTCAGTTCGACCAACAATCTGCCACATTGGATAAATACACTACAATCTAACAATATCGGCTGTCTCATTAGACTTGGCTCCCTAACGAAATAGTACACAGCACCCCAACGGTTCATTGACCTTCAATCCTGCTCTCTACGGGGGTGAGTTACCCGGAAAGATGTGCGCAAAACACCAATTGGTAATAAATAGTTCGCGGTGGCTTAATATAGACGCGTATTTTACGAAACGTTTATTAAAATTACTCCAAATTTAATCAGTAAGTTGCTAACAGTAAGTAATTCGTTGTTCCAAAAATAGTTTTAATCGGAACTAATAAGCTGAGAGCTATTTTTCTTATTTTTTTCACTATAATTTTGCCGCTTTACACGCTTTGCCGATTTTTTTTCTACAGATCCTTGGTCGGCACCATTTTTCTGTTTTCCTTAATTTTATTATCTATAAAATCGTTTAAAATGTGTCCAGCTATTGTTACGTCGCGTTAGTTTACAACAATTACATGTATTACGTATTTTCTTTGCGATTATTTCCTTTATGGCGGCTTCATTCTTATCTTTTATAGGCATTTCAAAATTATAATCCTCAATATTCCGCGCCAGAGCGTCGACATTGCCCAGCAGTTTCCATTCTAGACTTATTATTTTGAGCTTAAAATTCCTAAAACATAAACAATAAGCTATGATCACAAAATCCGTTCAAAATGGATTTATTTTACCCTCATACGTGTAAGCAAAAATATAGGTATAATACCTATTTATCAAATGTCCAAAATAATGTACACCCTCACGCGAAATTTGGTCACAATGGTTCATCGACCTCCAATCTCGTACAGTAGGGAGACAATGTTCACTCTTGCGCCCCGATTGGTTTCAAATTCAATAGACTAGCTACGGAGAGGAGCATTACAAGGACACCCGAAAATTTTAAACTTATAATTAGATATTTTATCAACAAGAATTAATTAGAGCGAATATATTAACTTTTGAAGTAAAACTTGTTTTATGAAAGGAATATATGTAACGAAACGGTGATAGCTATATATGATTAGGTTTTAGACTGTGAGATTTTTTTTATGTCATAACTTTCGCAAACGAACAGGTGGGTCACTTGATGTTAAGTGATCACCACCATCCATGGACACTAACAACACCAGAGGAGTTGCAAGTGCGTTGCCAACCTTTGGGGGGAAGGGAGAGGAGAGGGGAAGGAAGGTGGGCCTCCGGCGCTCTCACTAACTGAACGAAACGCAACAATGCAAGCACTGTTACTTCACGTCGGTTTTCTGTGAGTGACCCATTCATGCTGAAACCAGTAATAGTTTCAGCGTGGCTCTACCACCATTAGAAATGAGATAATATCTTCTATATATTCTTGAAATCCATACAAACAGAGGGAGAGAGAGCGAAATGTTGAAATCTTTGCCACATTATTTTTTGTTGGATCATAGGGACTATGGTGTGTGTACTTTTTAAAATCTTTCTGTGTCGTGTATTATTGTCATTATTTAAAATTTCATAAAATAATGCCAAAAACTGATGTTTACCATCTCCATTATTTATTCATCTCATTCCCTTAAAAATTTCAGGATTCAGAAAACTAAGTTTCACTACTATCGCGTGTAGTCTCTCACTCGATTTTTTTCATTTATTTGAATTTTTCAAGTCTAACCTAATCTAACCGAAACGAGACAGACGATATCAATTACATAGCTCCGAACGAATCACATATCACCGCCTCCGCAACTGAAGTTGGACAAGTGCAGACCATCTACACCTGGGCCATATGATTGATATCTTCTCCTGTATATTGATAGATGGGCTAGGGTTAGATAGGGTAGTATATTTCTAAATTTTCCCATCTCGGTTCTGTTAGGTTAGGTTAAAAAAAAAACTTGAGGAAAAAAGACAGCCCTAGATGGCCGCGCTGCGGTGGCGTTAATACGTAAGTACCTTTTATTGGACACTTAAGTATACATAAACTTTATTATTTTAATTATAATATGATTTGATAAGAGTTGCTTTATTACAGAAAGTAGTATCTATTAAGATACAACAAATATGTTCCAGAAATAGAAGTCAGCGGTCGTATGGACAGAACCAAGGCAAAATAATATAATATAATATAACCATATATAATATTCGGATTAAAATTAATAATAATAAGTTATAAGGTTTAAAAGTAAATTAAGTCGATATAAAATAACTTCCAGTACACTCTATTGCAATATGTTACCTAAACATTACATTACATTAATTTGTGTCTAAACAGTTGTTTAGAATAAAAAATACTGAATAATACATGTACTGCTTAAAAACCTTTACTAAAATAAAACTCCCTAATAATAAATATTAATTCACACACGAGTAAAGCTGCGAGCACAACTAATAAATTATTAAAAAAAACAATCGTATCTCATCGAGTATATTAAACAGGAACTCATTTATATAACAAAATCAGAAACTTTAATTTGTAAATATAATGTTATGTAAATCTAATTCGAGAGACATTCGCTACAGACTACAGCATCATAGTGGTACTAATCAATTTGGCATAAAAATACTTTAACAACAGCCTGTTGGTGATTATAATACAGGGATGGTGTTAATAACTTACAGAGCTGAAGTACACTCACGTGAAAACAGTTCGTTCTAATCAGATAGCAAAGGGGTGTTCAAGATCAACTCCAGATGCAATCGCCGCTAGCATTTTAAAAAGAAGCGTTGTTAGATCAGCATTATATAATTTAAAAGTTGAGACAATCATAAGTACTGCCGCTAATGACAACTCAAAACAATGAAATAAATGTGTTCTCTTTTGTACATTCATATTAGTTATAGTGTGAATGACATTATTTAAATTTCGAATGGCTTTCGTATCTATTGGCACTCGGAGCAATAATTATATGCATTTTTATATAGTCCATTATCCTATCAAACGTATGGCGTGCTGCAAAATATCTTACATGTACACAGGCCCCAATACTACGCGTCGCTAGTCTGACGCAAGCCGCGTCAGCGATAGCGACAGTCTATATAGCTGACTATATAGTAAACTCTATATAGCAGACTATATACCGACAGTCATACTAACGTAGGATGTCATGACGCGAAATTACAAATTTATCTACCGCCAAAAATACCGCTCAACACAATTAAAGAAGTTTTCATTTTAAAAAATCCCCAAAGAATTACGAAGACTACACCAATACCCCTACTTTCGGGTAAATTTAATTTCGCTAACAATTGAAGTAACCATTTGCCACAATTTTAGCGCAGATATACATAAAAAACTGTCCGGTAATTGTTATAAACAGATGTACTCCAGCATCGCTATAGACGGTTTTTACATTATCAATTTTCAAAAACTCACTAGGTGGCCTAAAATCTACTTTTACTAAGTTCTATATTTTAATTTAAGGCAAACGAAGTCGAACGCGATACCTATTACCAATACATAAACAGTATTAACATACATTAGAGTAAGAAAATGGTGTCAATAAAAATTATCTAAAACAAAAATGCCATATTTTTGTTGTAATTACGTAAAACGTCATGTAAAATTACAAATAAAGTGTGTCAGTAGTGTTTTCACCACTTTTTAGGGATACTTAAGTCTTTTCACATTTTATTGGTTGGATCTTTAAAGACAAACAAGGCGGTAAAGATATATTTTTTAACGTAGTTCCTTAAAGCATTTTGCGAAATGAATTGTCTGATAAAAATCATCACGTAAGAAAAAAGTGTTACGCCCTTCCTTGCGACTTTCTCTCTCTTTCTGTTATATATGTTCGCACAACTATCAAAATTTAAGCTCACAAGCATCATTCGCTGCTGATTGTATAGCTTCAATGCTGAAACGTATCAACATTTCTTGAACTCTTCGTTTTCTTAATAAAGATTATTATAATACACTATTTAATATCTAATTTATATTCCATGAATATTAATCCTAAAGTATTAAATGAAACATTATGACTTGATTCCTTATTTTGTGTTAAGGTTTACTGAGGAGGGTAACTTGCCCACATACTTATTTAAGGTTTTAAAATTTGTTATAACTTAATCCAAGTACTTAAAGCGTGACTTTATATTGCACTTCTAATCCTCAAATAGCGCCTTTAAAAAATAATATCGTTCTTATTGTTTATAAATCACTTCACAAGTAAATGAAAACTAATTATTAATATACTGAACCCGGTGACAATAATTGTGAATCGAACTAAACATTTTTTTTATTCCATAATTGTCACTCAACACGAAATTGGGGTTGATACAAACGGAAACGAAACCGGTGAAACGTCGCAATTACGGAGAGTTCCGTATTTAGGGGTAAACAACACGTGTAATTATTATCGTAATGGTCTGCGGCGGCCATTTCTGATTACATTCAAGATAGTATAATTTTTTTAAATATATATTTTTTTCAATATTGTTTGTAGGAACTACTATGCGATTGGTGATTTTCAGCGAATATGAGCCAACAGTTTCAAGGACTCAGTACTCCTCGACTCGCGGACCTCATGCAACCCTTTCACTCCTTAGTTTCGGCTTTTCCACAAAGTGTTTGGTGCAGGCAGGGAATATTATATATTAACTTGCTTTGTGAGAGGCGAGGAAACATTTTTAAAATATAAGCCATTGATTGCCAAGAGGCACAATGTTAGAAAACAACAATAGCACGCCTAGTGGCTCGCAAAAACTATACTGAGCAGAGGCACGGTTGAACGTGTACATTCAGTCCTAATTTTCGATAAAAATGTATCTAAAGTAAAGTTTAAGTAAAAAAAATGCTATTTGAATAAATTTCTGTTTTGTATTGTTTATATTTGGCTTTTATAGATGACGAGTTTGTTGACCATTGTCGACACAACGGAATAACTGTGTTCTTTTCTGGATTCTTAAATCATTTAGTTAGAATTATTTAAATTTAATAATTTGTAAATTGAAATTATTAACATAAACTAAGTTATTAAGTTAATTTCAACTAAGTTATTAACTAGTGTTCTATCTAATCTAGTAATCTATTCGCACACCGAGCAATAATTATATACATCTTTATGCAGTTTATTGAATAATCAAAATATAATGATGAATTGCACAAGCTTAATAGAAAACATCAATATTACATGTATACAGGCTGTTATACTACGCGTCGTCATCGGCGACAGTCGGTGCAGCGAAATCGCAAGATTTTACCTATCCAAAAATTCAAACACGCATATGCGTCTTATGATACAGTCGGATATATACAATGTCTAACACAAGCGCAATACTTCACGAGCATTTCGCGATCATGGATAACGCTTCCCTAGCATGTCGAGGTTATCGGTGACGCGAAACCATAAATTCTTTCTCTACTAAATAAATTGATTATCATCTTTAAAAATGTAGGTCCTGTGAAACAATAAAATCAGTCACACGAGAACGAAGACAAAGGCATTGTATATATAATTAACATAATTAATTCCACACTGACTTTATCTCACTACAATTCATCATAACAATGGAAGCTAGGAGGAACTAAGTACATTTGACTGACCCATTACAAACTAACTTAAATAATTCACGTAACGAGGCAATCATCATCTGGCAAAACTCAGCCTGAATCTGAGTGCGTAGCGGAACTTGTAAGGTACTGTGTAAGGGAGATCCCTAAATGCTCATACGATGTTCCTTTAGACAAATTACTTTTGGACCCTCAATCTCACTAGGATGATGAACTTACGCAATTTAAAATAATTAGTTACGTGTTCTTATTCGCAATAAACTCACATGTCACGCAAATCAGTACATTGAGTAACACTACACTGCTACCATACTCTACCAAATAAATTAACAGTTTGGCTAATTTATATTATTCATATAATAAACCATATAATAATATCGCTACCACCAGTTAAAAAAATGAACAATTTTCGAAAGCTGAAGGAATTTTTGCAACAATCTAGAATTATCTACAAAGATAATATATAATTATCTAAAAAAGATTCAGATTCATAGTAACAGATAAGGCAGCGTGGTGACGCAACGTTGAGAGCAAATATTTTTTTATTTTTCTTTTCATTCTTTCTTAAAAAACGGTAATGATGGCATAAATCAAAAATAGAATCCAGTGATTTCCACTCTTCGATTTTACCAAATATATTAACGTACCACGCGGAAATAGATGACAGTTCTATTCAGAGCGACGAACACACGGAGCGACAAAAGTAAGAAATCTGCAAAAAGACAATTAACCTGCGTTTAATGGAATGGAACGATAATTCTGAACATACGATCTAATTACTATCGCTTTCATAAAAATGATTTTCCTCTTTCAAGGGATCTACGTGTTTTATCTAGGTTAACTTAGGATTATCTTTTGTTTAGTTCTTAATTATCCCAATAATCCAGAGAACTATTTTACTGATTTTAAGTTAATTACATTCAACGTTATCATTATTGCTTAATCAATACGGAAAAGCACTATGAAAAGTCCTCTATGTACAAATACAAAAAATCGTCTGAATTTTTCAGCAGTATTGGAAGTTAGTTCGGATTTATAACAAACACTTTAATTTAATTTACATGTATAGATTCTTGTATATTTTGAATTTAATCAAAATTATTCATCTTTTTACAGTACAATTGGCCTGGAAATTATAATCAAGTACATGGAAGGGCAGTGGGATGTTTCCCTCGGAGAGCAATAAAGGAAGATAGCCGGGGAATGGGGCGGGTTTCGGCTATCGCGCGGTATCTTGCCTCTCGTCAAAACTAACTCATGTGTGAATCACTGGGCTCGTATTACACCGTCGCGAACTGTGTTATTCATTTCTTATTATTATGGAATTTATCCAGCTTAAGATCGCCACAATGACCAGTTTTACGTTGCTCGCACCATGTTGTCGGTTAAACTTACGGTAGGTCAGCCCAAGTTTGAGGGGATGTAATACATAAGCAGTACCCCCTCCCCAGCAAACAAGGCATCCGAAGGACATCACAGGGTTTTATTCCGTGGGAGCCGGACATATCCCGCACTTACCTGGATAATGGAATTCTCCATGTAAAATAAGGTCAGCCCACATTCTGTCTTCCATTAAAGACTCGCCATTCAAGAAATGTTTGGCATTATAGCCAGTCCATTCTACAAGCAACATATCCCGATATTTTAAATTAAGTCTAATAATTCTGAATGGAATATTTGATTCTTCTACGGATCTCCTCATTTCTAAAGGTACAGAAAACAAACAAAAAATGTAATAGTACATAACAATAAATTCCATCTTATAGTAAATTTACTGCAGATAATATCTTCCCAAATTACTCTATATGCAGACGGTTAAGTTATTTAGCTTGTCTAAGTTTGAATACAATTTTTTTCCTAATTTAAGAATAAAAATAGAACATACAAAAATAATTCTAAAGCAATCAAAGAATAGGATATCCTTGTTTCATTAAAACCCAAATTCTTCTCGCTGTTAGCTATAAATTCTGAGATAATTATATTATTTTTAACGCTTATAATTGCCTTATTATGGTTTAAATTGAACTTTAAATATATAACAGGATAAACTATATTTCATTTAAAATGTTTAACCTCACAATACAGTGTCACAGATCGCTGTTACCCGCAGATATAAAAGTCGGAGGCACGAGGCGGCCCTAAGGCTAAATTGCTCGAGACAATACGCCCTATTCCAATCTATCAGAACGCCAAAAATCTTAGTTTTATATTTTCGTTTATCAGTGCTTACGTACTTGTATATAACTTATCATAATATAATAAGAGTCTATAGTAATATTATAATGATCAAGATATTGTATGTTCCTTTTTGTTTGAACACGATTATCTCTGGAATTATTAATCAGATTTAAAAAATTCTTTTTGCGTTTTATAGCTTATTTATTACTTATACACTATCTAATACTATGCTGAGGCACTTAGGAGAAAAGAAATTACCCTACAATATGGAAGTTATAAAGCACGCTCGGTGCACAGCATGTAAAAGTGCCAGCGGAGCGTATGTCCGACGTGGGATATTGAAGACCAAGGACAGAGTGGCCGCCCAACAAGAACCGAATATCACCGAGGAAGATCGAATTGTGAATGCCTATGCCAGTGATACGTTGACTTACTTCTCAACAGCTAATATTTGCTTAAACGCTCCTGTGTTGAATAATCCAATTTATAATTTTAAATTCAACGCGACTGTAACCACGTGACATATGCGGAATTATCTATAAATGTCATGCACCTGAGCAAAGACCTTTTCATGAATAAAGGCTCGGGCTTCATTACACCAATTACTGACATAATAGTGGAGTTTCTAGCGGGATCCTAGTTCGCCTCATGTAGTGATTTTTTAAATAATAATTTTGTGTTAGTTGACACTGTATCTTGTAATATAAAGGTGTTATACATAATATAGTTTGGTGATTGTGCACAAGTGAATTGGACGGAAAATAATACCATAAAACATGAATTCTGAGATGCCACAAAAGCTCCATGGAAAGTTCTAACAAGAAGGGCCACCATCTTGTTAGCATTAAAAATTATCGCATAACACTTTTAATATTATTACCTACTCGACAAAGGCAGTAATAACCTGGATGATTCTTTGGGAAATAAAAAAAAGCAAGACATATTAGCAGGTAATTTACAATTCTTCGTTTCCAAATTAAAGAAAAGAACAAGTGATGCATATAAAGTATACAGTTTACGCAAATCGTTTTAATATTTAGTCAATCGGAAAATTTACTGTAAACATAAAAAAAATATTCTATATGTTTTAATATACTCTTTATGACGTAAGTGATGACGTCATCTAAGGTGACGTCATAATGAGGGGGCTTTATGAAGAGTGGTAGACTACATGGCTATATAATGTTAATGAGAACAAAACAACATTTGAATGCCGATTGCATTAAATCTCGGTTGTATAGGAATAGCAATCCCATAGCGGTTGAGTGATGTAAAGCAAGCCGACAAGATTTGACTTAATTTGAGGTTCATTTCATACAATACATATGGTGAAAACACGTCATGAATAACTTTGGTAACATCTACATATTGTGACATTAGCAATTTGTATCTAAAATATTCAAACTCTCTCTCATCACACTCTCTTCTTCGACTTTTCTATTTGGATTGAAAACAAAGATAAATAAATATTTATAAAAAAAACTCCTCGAAATAAAAGAGTTTGTAAAAAGTAAGTCAAGTCATGTAACAAATTGGCTATACAGTTCGCAAGTTATATACCTCTTGTTTCAAAGTGCTTTCCTCAGAGAAAGAAACGCTGCGAGGCATCCGAAGTAGCAGAGATCTTTTATAGCCCGGAGGTATTTTGCGTATTCAAGTTTTTATACAGAAAACTCGACGATTGCGAGATACAAAAAAAAAAACAAGTGCCTTGTGAGATCGAGGCTGTTTGAGCTGTTTTTACGGGACCAGAAAGCGAAAACCTTTTGTTACTTTGCAATAGTATGATATAATCAACTTAAAATATTTAGTTATCTATTAATTTATAGCAATATTAGCAGTACCCGCGACTCCGCTCGCGTTGTCGTTCGATAGGGATGAAAATATTCTAAAATTATTTTCGTCAACTTTAATAAAAAAAATACCATTAACGTTGATAACACAAACAAACGAAGTAAATGAAATAAAATATATGTAATTAGATGAAAAATAATCAATTATTAAATTAAATACAAAATGTTTAAAATAAATGACAAATAATAAATAAAGAAAAACTTGAATAGAAAAAATTAATACCTTTTTAAATCTTTTATAAGCGTTCTATCTATCGAACAGCGCGATGACTACGATAGATAAACAAAAAAATCTTTAGCCGCGTTGAGTGATATTTGGTAGGCGAAAAACCTATGGGTTCGCATCACCAAAGACCTCGACATGCTCATGACGTATTGCGCTGACGTCAGACTAACGACGCGTAGTATAGCGACCTATAATATTCATATTTTGTATTGCGCTTATCAGCTCAATCATATTTAGTTTAATAATAAACTGTATAAAAAACTATATAATTATTGCTCGGAATGCATTTCAATTTACGAATTATGAAATTTAAATAATTCAGACTATATTTGATTTAGAAATTCAAAAAGAACACAATTATTCCATTGTTTTGAGTTTTCATTTCTATCGGCAGTCCTTATGCCTGCCTCGATTTTTTGCGTCTCTCTTGAATTTATGATGTTCCATATAATGAGGTTCTAGTGTATATTTTGGTTGAATCTATACTCTTTTTTGTGTGAAACAAATATGCCCAAAGCGACTACAGCAAAAGTCACTTTACGTGCTTCAATTCTCCGTTCTCGCTGCACGCATGACTTTTTTTAATCGCATTTTTTATAGGAAATGAAAGAGTTATTATGTCTGGACTCGTATAAGCGTTCGTAAAATTTCGGCAATGTTCGGTCGCGCTGGCGAACATTAATCTATCTTTATTACCGACCGTTTGATCGCGATGAATTCTCACAAAAGTGTTTATGTGCCTCAACGTGATGACTACGCCGGATTTTACGGGTTATTCTCAGACTTAATAATAAATATTATTATACATTTTCGTTCTGTATGGATACGATGATGAAAATGGCCGTCATTTTTGCCGGAAACCCCTACTATGGTCCTGGTTTGCAAACTCTTTATATTTTATATATTTTTCGAATGGACATACATATAATTGAATATATAAGAATCCTCATTGGATAAGTTGAAGAGTTGTTTAACGTTATTCCATCTTCTTTATATTACAGACCTACGCGTACCCACATCCCCTTAGATTCACAGTAGCAACCACTCCAGCAAGAGCGAAGAAGTTCGAAACTTCTTATCTCTGCCGTATTATGAAGATAGTACGTTCCCCTCCCTCTTACGATATCGGGTCCTTCAAACGAGGCATGAAGAGGCATTTTTTCAGGACGCCATGATGGCGACGACTGCAGTTAGTATTTAACAACTACAGCCACCATCGTTTTTGCACAGTGCCGTACTTTTTATCAAATATTGTACAGTCATTTTACCGAGCTAGTATAAAAAAAGAACTTTTTATCCAAATTTATCCGGATATAAATTTGTAAAATGATTCCATCGTTATCTTTAAAATTATAATAAAAAATTCGGACATAAAAATTCTAATGAGATTATTCTGCGAAGCCATATTTTTTTGCAAATTTAGCTCGCCCTCTTATAAAAACTAATATCTTATACATTAATACGTGAAGCCTAAACTTTGTATCCCTTTTTAATGGAATTGGGCGAACGGATGAACGTAAAACTTGGCATAGTCAAAGTTTATATGGAGGAGAAGTGCAGAAAGCTAATTATTTTATATAAAGTGCATTAGAAGTACATTAAATTAATTAAAATATGCATTACTCACACTACTGCTTCAATTTTACACAACATATACACACATGTTAATAAAAAAGACATTTTGACATCTGTCAATAAAGGACTTCAAAAAAGGTTGTGAAGGAGGTTGCTATGCTCGACTGTATGTATTATTTTACTCTTACGTTCCAATTACCCTTTTTCATTCTACATTCAACAATGATATTAGCCCTAATAAAATTCAAACTTTAAAAAATCAATGAACTATGGTCGAATGTTGACCACTGGGCGCCCACTAGTATATGTTAATACGCGATAAAAAAATCGTACCCCTTTTTAAACATATCAGGCGTGTGGAAGAGCGTGAGATTCGGCACAGTTAAAGTACAAATGTACTAGTAGAAGGAGCGCAATAGCTAAAATGTATTACAACTATATAAAAATAATACAAAAAACCTTGACAAATTCTATATCCAAACCTTCCTTCCAGAACAGAACTTGCTGGTCGCCATTATCGCAATGGATCAAAGAATAAAAAGGTATCTTAAAAGATTATTTTATAATGTTTTTTTTTTCGAACTGACTACGATATTGGCCTAGCAAGGCCTTAACAGCTTCATTCATTCAATGTAGTCCACATTTTATAATGATACTCATTTGAAAGTTAATCAGTATTATTTATTAAATTATGATCTTACGCTATTATTTGATCAATGTAAAAAAATCAAGTAGTTTTTCAAATACCCATTATTGTCTTAGTAGAATATTTACAAAATTACAAAAATATTCCGCTAACTTTACCTGAAAGTTTCACCTAATCCTAAAAATTTGACAAAGCTAATAATAATTATTTATTAAAATAGTGAATGCATCGTCCTCTTAGTGTAAATAACTAATACACTCGATTTTCGATATATTAATTATTATTGCATCGTAATTTAAATATTTGTCCCAACACTAGTCACCCCAAACGCAGCACGTCGTTTTGGCTGACGGAATAATGACGAGCCCACCTCCGCCGACTATTCAGAGCCCACATTGACAATAGCATAGCAAATAACCATTATTATGGACGCAAAGGCCATACTCTATTAATAGCAATGGACTGGGGAAGAGGCCATGCTAACTTACCTGGGGGTTTGAATTTTAGAAACGTATTGGTCATCGATGCAATTTAGAAATTCTTAACTGACTTAAAATTTCAATAATATAGTATTAGTATACATTTAAAATATACTTAAAATAGCTATGTAAGTAGCGTTCATATGGTTAATTAGTTACGCTAACTAACTGCAGTTAACAAACCACTCAGGAACCGGTATGTCAACCGCGAATGAGTGGATCCCCGTACGACGTCTGGTAGTCCTAAGATGAAACGGAGACGGTGGAATTAGTTGGTGCAGATCTTGTGCACATTCCCCAAAGTGTAGCCGATAGAATACTACAAGGCAAGAGACCCTACGCCGATGTTCCAGTGTTTGCAGTTTGGCTGCTAACAGTGATTCGTTACCGACAAGTCTTCGAGCTCTGTGATCGACGGAGTCCAGCTAGGCCAACTGGTTTTTTAGCTGGCCAATTTAGCAGACCCGTTCCAAAGGTGGCAGCAATACTCCATACACGGCCTTATCTGTGACTTATAAAGATTAAGAAACTGCTCCGGCGTAAAGTACCGCTTCACCCTGAAAAGGACCCCCAATTTTTTTGCAGCCATTTTAGTCTTAGCGTCAATCGTACGTCCATAGTTGAGCTTGGCGTTTAAATTTATCCCGAGGAGCTCGAGGTTGTCGGCAACCGGTATGGGTACACCCTGGAGAAAAGGTTTAAGATAGAATGGACTACGTTTCAAGGAGAACAGACACGCCTGAGTTTTCGTAGCGTTGAACTTAACAAGGTTTGCATCACCCCAGTTAGATACAAATTCAAGTGCCAAGTTCATGCGGTTGATCATAGCTTCTCTCAGATCACCAATTACTTTCCCATCAGCACGAGAGCCCGATATGTAACTCTCTGTAACAGTGCTATCGTCTGCATACCCAAGGGTACCGGGTTTGAACAGATCATTAATATATAGCAGAAATAGCGTTGCAGAGAGTACTGACCCCTGGGGAACTCCAGAATCAATTGCTATAGGGTTGGAAGAGCAACCATCCACCACTACCTGAATTGAACGTTCACTCAGGAAGTCTTTGATCCAGACCCTCAGACTGTCGGGGATTCCATATGATTGGAGATTACCTACCAGGCTTAGATGCCACACTTTGTCGAAGGCCTTGGAAATGTCAAGAGCTATATATATATAGCCAAGGCCTCACCATGTCTCTAAATAGCCTCACCCCATTTTTGAGTGGCATACACCAGAAGATCCCCAGTAGATCTTTTTTGGCGAAAACCGTACTGTTGATCACTTAGGATGTTTATTTATTTATTAAGTCTTTTAACGGTCAAGAGTAGATCATGATGAATATTAATTTGTTCCAAACTATGTTTCAGAATATGGGCACTCCATTTCTGATGTGGGTTGTCATGGAAAACTTTTTCTCATTAGTACCATTGATTATATCATCCATCTTTTCGGATTTAATTGCAGAGGAGTTACAGAGCCTGAAAATAGTTGTTGTCGACAAGAAAGTAAATAGTAAAAGTAAGTATACAATGATATTAAAATTTTGGGTTGTAAGGGGTGTAGAATAACATTTAAGAATTGACACATCCAAGCCAACCTCACCTGCACGTGGTGCACCCTGCTGAATAACGAACGAGGCAATGGCGATAGCGGGGTGGTAGGGTTTTACAGCCTGACTGGGTCGCAACCACCATGTATATGGCGAAAAAACCCGTCATAGTGATTCGCTTTTGCGGGTCGCGTTTCGGGATCAGCCTAGCCTGTACATATCCAGCTTTTCGCAGGCCGGCATGACAGCGGCGACCGGCGATGGACAGTATGTACCCGTTGGTTGCCATTGTTTTTGGATTGTACTATGCTTACCATCAGGCATAGTGCAGTCACTTTGCCGTGCTACTATAAAAAAAAAAAACCAAAAGGCTTTGCTACCTGTCGGAAACATAGAAAGCTTTGATCCTACCCGACCAACGTGGTCGAAGCGGGCCTTTCGAAAAACTTTCTTGCAGGCTTTCGCAGCTTTATTATACTCCTTTTTAGTCCTCGTTAGATCCAGGGATTTGTGGTTACGTGTTGAAACCCATGCTTGATAAGCCAACTCTTTTGTCCTTTCCGCTACGGCACAGTTTGAGTTGAACCATGGGCGAATACCATCAGTAACAGATACGTCTAAAAATGGAATATAGTATTCCATACCCAGATGCATCACCTCCGTGACAGCTACTGCACAGCTTGATGGATTATTTGAGGTAAAACAAGTCTGTCGCCAAGGATAAGACGCAAAGAAGTGCCGCAACTCATCCCAATTAGCTGACTTGTATCGCCAAATTCTTCTGGTGCCCTTGAGACTTTTGTAGGTAAAGGGATATGATGAAACGGACCTTACCAGACAGTGATCGGAACTACCCAAGGGAGCTGAAACAGATATAGAGTATCGGTCTGGATGATCCAGATTTCATGAGAAACTATATCTACTAGTGAAGACCACATGAAAATCCGTTTAGTCGTTTTTGAGCTTATCGCGAACAGACAGACAGACAGACGTGGCAGAGGACTTTGTTTTGTAATATGTAATGATATGTATTACAAATACAGTAGCTTTAAGACTGCGTTCGGGGCACTATCCATCTAGACGTTTTGCATACATAATGAGGAAAGTAGAATCTCCCAACTGCGATGTATGCAGAAAAATTGAGGATGTGCATCACTTGATGATGGAGTGTGCCAAGAACAACATCGAAAGAGAGTCGTTGATGAGTAGTATAAAAAGTAGTTGCCAGAACATAGGTATTTGTCACAGCATCTTGGCTGAACCCTGTTCGGATGAAGCTAAGGTGCTGTATGACCTGGTTATGATACCTCATCAGCGACTCTCATGATAGAGCTAAAAAGAGTGGGGAACAATGGGGCTGATATGTTCAGTGGAATAAAAGCCCCTATAAACAACCTAAAAAAAAAAAATGTAGTAAAATACACTTTCTCTGTTTATGTTCCTACTATATTTTTATGTGGTCAGGCAGTCGCTTAGAGTAGAGAATATCACTAAAGTAAACATATATAACATGTTCTGCAATATAAATAAAACTAAATACAAAATCATATATTTGTACTCGTACTCGCAGATGACGTAATACAACAAAAAAAAAACTATCTAATTTCGACTACTACAACGAAAAATAATTGTGATAAACAAAAAGAGACAAGCATATACATCTATAAGATTTAACGCGTGAGTGATTGAGATAGAGTACATTATACAATGTTTTCTTATATTTCTTAATAGATACCTATATTCATAATTATTCGACTAAGGCAATGATAATGTGTTATGATTTTATTTCTAAGCCAATGAGTCAATTGGTTTATGTCCTTCTGTCTATCTGTTTAGTCGCGATAAACTTAAAAACTACTGAACGGAGTTTCATGCGGTTTTCACCAGTAGATATAGTGACTTATGAGGAATGTTTAGGTATATAATTAGTTTTTTTATTATTAGGGCGAGATAACGTCCGCCGGGCCCCATAGTATAGATTAAAACATTTCAAACAGAATCCACCCGTAAATGAGTAGAATGCGCGGTATCCACGAATCGACTCACAATACTACCGAAACGTTGGTAATAAAAAGTGTTTGATACAAAACCAGAACCGTTGAGATGTAAACGCTGAGTGAGGGCTGAAGCTTTTTATTAAACACGATTTTCTCTCTCCTATTGTTTTACCGATGTATATTCTCTTTATTTATCACATGAAAATCTGACGGCATGGTTATTTTCGGAGTCAAAATTCTTATGGCATGGTAGGGAAAAATTTTCGTTACGTATTAAGCGTGTAAGTGTGAATAAGTGTTTGTCTAGGTCTAGCAGTATAGTAAAATGAATATACGTAAGTACGTAGTATGAGTAACTTAAATAAATAAGTATTTATACTACGGGGCATATACATTATAATTGTAAGTTAAAGAAGTTTCACTTCCTCCGCGTGTACAAACTGATATTCACGCTGTTTTTTTTTTTAATTTACAATTTACGCCATATATTAGTATATATACTTATAAAAATAATAATTTGAATTAAAAATTAACTACAACGAAGTTCCCAAACCTTATTACCTATATACCTTAAATAGGTAATTGTAATTTATGGTTAAATATAATGTTATCTCTTTCATTTAATCATTCGGTATATTAAGACCAAATAAAAATGAATAATAAAAAACATTGTCTGGGTTTATGAAACCACGATGCAAATGATTTTTTTTTCGTAAAGTAGGTATAAAATATTTAAAAAAAATGTAACTATACCTTGTCACAAAATTATTCGATCTACGGTATTTAGATCACGTTCTTATTCTTAATTACTGGAAAACGGTATTGATAATGGAAAATCAATAATAGACAAAATATTCAACTATAAATTGTAATTTCAATCTGCGAATTAGTGTACGGAATACTTAAAAAATATTTATTTAAATCAATGAATCATTTCGAATTGAGCTAATGACGTCACTATGTTGGCGTTGGCTGCTCTGCCGAGCGCCTTTCACTTCACCCTTACCCCGCAGCCGGCTGTAATGCGACATGCGATAGATGCGATTCATTTTAAATTCGTATACTTTATACAGTAGATATAAAATAAACCTCTTGAATAAAGTTACGGATTATGTGTGAACATGTAAAAGCTCGAAGATCCAAATAAAAGTATATCCCGTGCCTAGTACCGTTACAAACCATTAATAATTTAGTAGGGGGCAATTTTCTCTCCACGTTACAAAAAAAGGGGGCAATAGTAGCTAGTCAATACAAACACTAGCTTAATAGTATAATTTTAACTAGTGGGCACCCAATGGTCGACATTCGACCATAGTTCATTGATTTTTTAAAGAGATAAATATTATAATTATAGTTGTATGTTATAATAGCATTGTTGAATGTAGAATGAAAAAGACTAATTGGAACGTAAGAGTAAAATAATACATACAGTCGAGCATAGCAACCTCCTTCACAACCTTTTTTGAAGTCCTTTATTGACAGATGTCAAAATGTCTTTTTTATTTACATGTGTGTATATGTTGTGTAAAATTGAAGCAGTAGTGTGAGTAATGCATATTTTAATTAATTTAATGTACTTCTAATGCATTTTAAATAAAATAAATAGCTGTCTGCACTTCTCCTCCATATAAACTTTATGCCAAATTTCACGTTCATCCGTTCGCTCAATTCCGTTAAAAAGGGGTACAAAGTTTAGGCTTCACGTATTAATATATAAGATAATCACAAGGACATGTATTCGAATAATATAAAATGCTCCTCAAACAAACAAATCTCACATTATACAATGAATTCCTTTTGTTCCAAAAATATATCTCTTTCGCATCTAAATGTTCTTTATTATAAAGTAGACAGTTTTCATAAACGACTTTCTCCTAAAGCGAAGTATCCTCTTTCCAATAATTCTAACGATGGAAACAGAGCCGCGGAAAAGGGATCCGAATCATTATTTTCTACCTTTGTTTATCATCAAAAAGAAACCTTTAGGTATTCTTTGTTCGTTTTTTATATTAAATTAAGGTGATTTTACATCGCGAAAATATATGCAGCGTCTTTACTGAGCGTATTTTTTTAAGTTTGTTAAAGAAATTTTGTTACAATTTATACAATCAAATAGTTGTTAGTGTAGTAAAGGTATTGTAATTATCATTTATCAGACACATTCATAGCTATTGATTTTGATTCGATAATCTATACACAGATGTGTGAATACCAAGTGTTTTAATGAATATCTCCGACGTCAGCTATAATGGTCCTAATAATCGTTATCCAAATATAACAACAAATATACAGTGGATTCGTAGCTCGGTGAAGCTGTTAAGACCTTGCAGGGTCAATAGCATAATCAGTTCGAAAAAAAAAATACATTGTTGTCATTTTACTCCATATAAATATTAATAATAGGTAATTGTTACTATTTATATTTATCTAATAAAGAATTGTATTCATAAAAAATAGGTTATTAATTAAAAACTGTAAATGCTGTAGTTATTGAGGACCATCATAATAAATATGGAAAATAAAAGAAATATTGTGTAAAAAAATACCAAAAAATAAACAGTTTTTGTTTAAAACGTGGCCGTTTTGCTTCCGGTGGATTCAAACCCTAAATATGCTTGGGGTGATTTTTTTATATCCATATTCACAATCTTCCAAACCAGCAGTGGAGGCTTGAGGTATACTCGGGGACACACCGGGCCTTGTTATATCGAACACTGACATTTTGAAAAAATTGATGTCAAGGAATAAAAAAAAAATTAAAAATATAAACGGTCTCTAGGAGTTGCTGAATTTTGAAGTTATACTTCTTTTGGCGCGTTAGGGAAAATGATAGGAATAATTTTTTACGATGCGCGCGCACACCGTCACGAAAACCCGACACCCTGAAGTTATTACGATGCGCGCGTACACCTTCACGAAAAAACGATACACTGAAGTTATTACGATGTGCGCGTACACCGTCACGAAAAATCGACAGTTATCTATAGTCAACATTTTGTTTCTTTGTATAGGTTGTTTGTATTTCTTTGTATTAAAACTTTCAATGTATTAAAAACCTTTTTTCTATTGTTAGTGTCGTTTTTTTCTACAAACTTAGAATAAGGCGAAAGATAAAAATGTTGAAAAGATTTTTATCTTGTTACGCCAAAGAAGTATAACTTCTAACGCGTGTACATAAGTACACACACACTTTATTTTGTGAAATATGAAAATAATATTTAAAAAAATTGATCATTAGATTTTAAAATACATCTAGATGTCGTTAACAGCACCACCTTTATATCTTATACCGTACAGCGCAAATTCATACACAACGAACGTGAAACTCTTTTAGACTACTTCAAGGAATTCCAATAACTTTTCGTAATATCTGATTTATAAGAAAATACCTGTAATCAATACCGCTACTGTACAATTTAAACATTTCCGTTAGCTACATTTTTGCTTTGTTAGCAAATAATATATACAATTTCCAACGCGAATTTATTTAATTTAATCATATGACTAAATAGAGTATCCACCTTTTAATATCATCGTTTGATTGATTACTCTATTTGTCGAATTGGGAGTACATTTCCAGCTGATGCGAGTAACACCGGCTCTCGACACGCATAATAATCAAAAATAAAATAAAATATTGGTGGCTAATTATAGCGGCCGTGTGTCCCCGACAAACTCAATAGTGCCGTGGGTGTGACCGTTTCATTCTCCCATTCCCCGGGTTTGCAATTCGCTAGCCGTGCTACAAGGAAAGGGAAGCGCCCAGATGTCGCACCGACAAATTATTTACTACCCTCCATTTGTACGACCGCATCTATGCGATGTTATCGGGATGCTCCACATATCCCTCGCTTAGTCTAACTTAAAGTAAATTCTTGAACATAGAAAACACTTTTATCGTTAGATTGATTAGATTTCGAAATCAAAATCAAAAATACTTTATTCAATTTAGGCCCTGAGAAGGCGTTTATGAACGTCAAAGCTACCACCGGTTCGGAAAACAACTCAGTCATCAAGAAGAACGTTACAAGTTAAACGTTCAAAAGCGCCTTAGTAGGGCCTAGTCTGAATAAAGTATTTTTGATTTTATTTAAAGCCCGCTTGACACGGCAAATTGGTAATATGCTTTGGGTCTTTGTTATAAAACCTAACACTATTACCTAACGAACTATGATTGGTTTTAGTGAGAATGAAATATGGGACAACCAGTTTTTTGCAGTTTCTAGTGTGTAGACTATGCCGGTCGTTTGCAAAATCCAATACTTCCACACTTACCCTAGACAGAGCTGCGAATGAGTGTCAGTTGCGCCGCAGTTCCACAGGATGAAGACGCAATACGTTGCCCTAGTAATTAAAATATAGCCACTGTAGTGTTCGGTACGCGCCAAAATCTTTTGCGCAATTGTCGAAGCTGCATTAAGTTTAGGAGAAAAATAAGACGAGGATTCTCCACCATAGCAATAGTAAACGTAGTAATTGGAATCAACATCAATGCCACGTAAGTAGGTATGTTTTATCTCCCTTCTAAATCAATCGATTGCATATTTCTTCTTCTTGTGATTGGGCGTATCCATCTACACTTGTTCTCGCGCACCTAGTCATACTGTCCACATCTCTTCTTGTTGTCGCCAATAATGGGGGTGAAGAATCGAAATAATTTAGCTACTTAAAATATGTTTATCAATATTTATTTGATCCAGTCCATCCGCACGATAACCACAACATTTCATGGTCTCTCCACCCGGATATTATTTGCCTCAATTTCCCCTCGACAATGTACTAACTAATGTTGCTCGTCTCCTTCTTTTACATGGTTAAACTACAAGTATTGAAAACAAACAGAGAGATTACTTGTATATGGGTCCCAAGGCTTTCATTCTATTTTGCTTTTGTACTTACAATTGTTAAAGTGAAACTTCTATTGCGACTTCCAACAAGGTTGCGTTAAACGATTAACGCTCTCATAGAGAGCGTATGATAGCCCTGTTGCGTTAAACGTTCAACGATCCAGGGGAGGGGGAATAGAATGGGACAGAGCGAGAAAAATAATCAAACATTTCGTATCTTACTTTAGTTATCATAATCCCAATGTAAATGTTATAGATTTTGATATTTCTCCACTCGAAAATGATAACTAAAAGATGCGATCAATTGTGAATTGTAAGCAATGTTAATAAAGTTTGTCTTAAAGAAACAATATGTTTTCACTAAAAATCAATTTCTACCCCTTCCTATTTTCATTTCCACATTACAAAGTTTCACTTCTTCCGCGAGGAGGGACTCCACGCACTATTTTTTTGTTTCAACAGGACGTATTAATTACTTTAACTAAGACATATAACGTACACGAGAAATAAATTGTTATACCATAAAACTAAGTAGACTTTTCTACCGATGGGCACAAACAATACGTTTCAATTAAGACCGGCTATAACTCTAAGCACAAAAAAGAATAACAGTGTGAAATAAAAAGCCCATGAAATGGGATTAAAAAGTCCGGGCGAGACCCGCAGCCGCGTCGGCTCGCCGGAAACAACACACGCTCTACAATCTCATACAACGTCATAAAAAACTCCAAAGCATGTGTTACACGTTGCAACTAACAGTAATCGAATTCTAATAAAATAGTGCTGCATCCTACATATATTAATACTATAAATAAAAGAAAAAATTGAAATACGTTGTTGTGAAACGTTTGTTATTTTTTCACACAGAACTACTGAAGGAATTTCGATGAATATTTATATTAATATAGCTTATACATCAGAATAATATATAATTTTAATTTGCTATAGTATAATCATAAGCGAGCAAGTAAGTCAGTAAGTCAGTCAAACTACCTCAGTGTATACTGCATCAGATGTTTTAAACTAAGAGAATATACCTAGTTTTGCCATTAATACTGAAACAGAAAAAATATTTTTTTTATTGCAAATTACAATTATTACTTTTACAGTGCATTAGTTCGAAGGAGTCTCCATTGGCTGCAATACAGTCCTTTAAACTTTGAGACCAGATATCAATAGAAGCACGTACTCTTTTCATGGGAAAATTCTTCACTGCCAATCGTACGGATTGTCTTAGGGACTCCAAATTGTCATGGCATTTAAAGCCGTACTCTTTAAAACTGACCATAAATCATAATCCAGCGGATTAAGATCGCGACTAGACGACGGCAAGTCTTCAGCTCTGATGAAATCCAAAACGTTCGTTTCCAACCAAACCTGCGTCGACCGAGCTTTATGACCCAGCGCCGAGTCTTGCTAGAAGGACAATTCTTGGTTACTGAACATGGTGTTGTTAAGAGGCTTAACTACCATCTAAAGAATGGTATCTTGATACACTTGTGCCGATGTTTTGATACCTTTCTCACAAATGTATGGCACAGTCACTCCTTCATAGCTAATACCCCACCAAACCATCACTGAAATCGGGTAGTGCCCACGTTGCGCTCTGTCAACTAATTGGGAAGGTTCCTTAGAGCTTTAAGCATAAATACAGTCATTTTGTTTGTTAAAATGTTCCTCAATTGTAAAAAAATTCTCATTCGTAAACAGATTTTTTCTGTGATCTCCCTTTGCGTACCGCTTCAGTAGTTTTTTCGATTTTACCACCCTATTAATTATCAGTTAAGATATTACCGGTATGTCTCTTATAGGCTGCAAATCCTAAGTCATCTTTTAAAATATACAACATGGTTCTAGGATCTAGGACAGGATTTCTTCGAATTCTTTCCCTTACTACTTTGACCACCTTTTTCGTACGAACACTACGTGGACGGCCAGATCTTTTTCTATCACAAACAGGAGAGGTCTCATTTTCTCATAGTAGCCCGGTACACAAACATTTTACTAATACCAAGCGTATGGAGAGTTTTAAATATTGCATTTGGCTCCATACCTACTTTGTGTAATGCAATAAAATCGATTCAGTTCTCTTTATCACCCCACTCCATTTTAGTATCGCAAAATTTTGTACAATGTATTGGTGCCAAAATGAGGACCCTCAATGAATAATCATATAAAAATGACAGATTCTAAATTCAAACGTAATATTTTGTTTATTTTTTATTGTAACAGTATTTATGGCCAGATTAATTATGGTGTTATTAGGATACAAATACAGGTAAAACCGTGGGTAGCTAGTCTGTTATATATAGAAATTTTTATAATATCAACTAATAATACATTACCTCTACACAATAGACATTAAGATATAGAAGACTAGTTTTTGCTCACGGCTAATGTACATTAAACCTATTTCTCGGAACTAGTACATTTTTTTGTCAGGATGATACGTACCTTATATCCTTTTTAATACATCTATTAACATATAGATAGGTTGTAGGTAGGATAGGTAGGATTGTAGGTGGAAGAGCCACGCTGGTGGTTTCTGCATGGTTTCAGCATTAATGGGTCGGCTCGCTCGGGGTAGTACCACCCTCTCACAGAAAACCGACGTGAAGTAACAGTGCTTGCATTGTTGCGTTTCGTTCGGTCAGTGAGAGATCCGGAGGCCCTCCTCCCATCCCCCTCTCCCCTCCCTTCCCGGTTCCCCGAAACACAGGCTGGCAACACAGTTATGACTCCCCTGGTGTTGCTAGTGTCTGTGGACGGCGGTGATCACTTACCATCAGGTGATCCGCCTGTTCATTTGCCTCCTATGATATAAAAAAATATGCAAAATTCCATAATGATTGGTTACTAAACCAATCGTAAATCATAAGAAAGAAACAGACAAACTCACATTTATAATATTACTAAAGATTCATTCATTTACAAAGATTCATTATGTTACGCTGAATGTGTGGCATAACTGAGAACAATAAAATTCTAGCCTAAGAGAGCGCAACATCATCGATAAGATTCAGGAAATTGGGCTGCGATAGTTTGGTCATATGAAGAGGAAACCACCAGACTACGTAGAGAATTACATTAAAATTAACTGGTGGAAGACCCAGGGGCAGGCTCAAAACAAATTGGAAGGGTGTAGTGCTATAGGATTTAAAGGAGTGCAGAGTTTCCGAATGCAATGTCAAGGGCAGAATCAAAATCAAAAATACTTTACTCAATTTAGGCCCTAAGGAAGAGCGTATATTAAAATCCATTCGGCACGGTTCTTATTTAAAAGATATGGATATATAACGCATTATTGTAAATGGCCAAACTAAGAAATTCTATTTATAGTACTGTTTTAACAGGGCATACTTATATTTGATTTATAACATTTGAAATTGTAATTTGAAGGGTGGTATGATACATTTGTTCGTGTGCTTGATTTTAATTTAACCGACTTCGAAATAGGAGGAGGTTACTACGTTCGGTTGTGTGTATTTTTTTTTAATGTATGTTAATCGATATCTCCGTCAATTATGAACCGATTTTAATGATTCTCTTTTTATTTAAATCCATTATATTCAGAGGTGGTCCCATATAGAGGTCCCTAAGGGGGTGATAAATCGTTTATTTGATTTTCACCCACTTCATATTTACGTATTTTCGTGAAATTGGAACCGATTTATTAATACCCATTTTACCCATTTTATTTAATTTGGTTATTTTAATTATTCAGTTATTTTTCGCTTTTTAGTGCCTTATTTGTGTTTCACATCGAAGGCGGTTTTTGTTTTTTTAAGTAAGTTATCGGTAATTTAGTTTTAGTATGGTAAGCTAACATAAGAAATGGCATAAATTCACATAGATTGTTAATCTTTTGATTGTTGTCTTTAATCGCCATAGAAACAGGTGACGGTGGTGAAAAACTGTTATTCTGTTAGGTAAGAACTTTTTTTACTCCGGCTTCCCTGTTTTTATATTTCCACTCTTCGTCAGTGGTGCTTATTCTTAGGTTTAAAAGTGAAATGTGGTGTTGATATATGGCAAGTGATATTAGATAAGTGGTAACACTGACTTCCTGTTGTAATGTGTCCAGGTGTGCATGCATACGTTATACGAGTGCGTTGTGGTTCCAGATTAAATAATATAATTTACACAATCAAGGCTATTATTCAATGCGCCAAACAAAAAGTGAAATGCGAATAAATTGCAAGGCACAGCCAGTGAAGTAATAATACGAACAAACTATTTTCCTAAGCAATCGATAATTTCACTGTAAAACCGTTGAATAGGGTGTGCCAGTAAAGAAATTCCAAACATTAAACTCGCTTCGAGTTCCCTACATGTAAAATAACGTATAACCCCCGCATATTTGTTTTCCATTAATCCACTAGTTCCCGAGAACAAAGTAAACAAGCTCTACTGTGAGTAGTCGGAGAGCGTTCAATGTTTAAAAACACTTAATTCGCTTTTTATATTTCACGATTACAATAATTACTGATTATTTGTTCTGATAATTTATCTTAATATTTTTAAATATGTGGTTGTATTTAATATTTAGATAAAAATACATTATTAATATCAGATTCTTCATCATACATTTTTACCCTTACTAATATGCAGTAGTATGCAAATGTTACTTTATTTATTTGTTACGCTTTCACGCCGTAACTATTCATCCGATCATTACATAACATAAGTGAAATTGCTAGTAAGGATATAAAAAAAGTTGTACTCAAAAGTCCTAAGGAAAGATAATATTTGTCAACTACACGTATATATGTGTATTTTACTACCACGCTAGGCTACAGAAACTTAATATGAGACAGATGATATAATACATTTTAACATATAAGGTGTAAGGAGATTCACCTCAGTTGTGGGGAACGCATACACTATAATTTGTAAGTATGACAATCTGTGAATTAAACAAAACAGGAGGGATATAAATAAGGTTTTACACTTACTACCCAACCGCACATCTCATTCATTAATATAACTTTCGGCGTTCTTCAGTCATCAATTATGCAAAAGAAAAAATATATATATATATATATATTTTTTTATAGTAGCACGGCAAAGTGACTGCACTGTGCCTGATGGTTGGCATAGTACAATCCAAAAACAATGGCGACCACCGAGTGACATACTGTCCATCACCGGTCGTCACTGTCATGCCGGCCTGCAAAAAGCTGGATATGCACAGGCTGATCCCGAAACGCGACCCGCAGAAGCGAATCACTATGACGGGCTTTTTCGCCATATACATGGTGGTTGCGACCCAGTCGGGCTGTAAAACCTTACCACCCCGCAAAACCCTACCACCCCGCATATTATCATATATGCACTGTACTTATAAGTCCATTGTTACTTAAAATACAATTCACTCATTATTATGACTAATGTCACACTTTTACATAACACCAATTTTAACCACATATTAAGTTTTTATTAATTAGATATATTTAAGTCACTGTTGTTATAGTCATTATAAAAAATGGTGATATCTGTTTGCAACCAGTATTGATACCAATATACTGTAAACGATATATACATACATACATTGACTTAAAACATTTAAATATATTATTATTATTTTACTATCTCCCTTCATGATCATGTAATGTATTAAATTATTGGCTCCTAAACAATACAAACAACTATCGTGTGTAACAGAACTTCGCCTGCAATACTAACTATCCCTGTCTACAGTATTAGGGTAAGCGAGACGGAAACAAAATTATAGTTACATAATAATGCATACTATTGGTGTGGACATATATGCATTAAGTCATCAAGCACTATACGGATGCTACGAGGGAAATTTGAATGTGCCATATTTCTCATTTAATTTGAAATCATAGTGTGAAACGGGAACAAATGTTTAAAGACGTTTATTTTATGACAACCTATTGCCCGCGGCTTCGTGCGCTTTAATGTAGTGTTGCGCTACTGTTCAGGAAGAATAATGTTTTTTAATGAAATATCTTTTTCTCTACACGTAACAATATATATGCAAAATGTCATGATGTGTGGTCAAGTGTGAAATCGCAACAAACAATATTCCTTTAGTTATTCAGTTATTCGTTTTAGGATTAAATGACCTACGATTTAATATTCGTAAATAATGAAAATTTAAAAATAATGCTCACGACTATTGTCATTGCGCTTTAATCAAAAATGGCCTAGAATTCTGATCAATCATGTTCGTCATAAATTCATTCCAATCTGTCAATACCCTAATTTAATTAAGGCAATAAAGTAACTGTAATGAAATAGAACAATGGATCAAGCAATATACTGTTAGTACGGCTATTCTATATGCTATCTTAAAATCGTGCCAATCATGATAACATAAAAGATGTAACACAAAGAAACTAAGCACATTCTCATTAGGATCGTCTACCCAAAGATGAAGTAGTAGCATTGAATAGGCTATCGAGAGCAATAAAGTATGGCAAATCGCCTGTGCATCAATAGCTAGCGCAGTACAATATCTTGGTATAATTGTATCGCGATATTAAGAAGAACGCTACATTAATCACATTACCGGTGCTTGTTTACAAGGATTTCTATATCACATTCACTAGGTGGTTTTTGTACCCAGTTAATAAGGGTCTCTATCACCCAGTCGTTATCGTAAGACTGTAATAATAATCGACTCCAAAAAACATCGAAATATATGCAAAATCCTATCAACGATTCTATAAGCCCCTTTACATTACACTGAAAAAGTAATTAAATGAAGTTACACAAACAGAGTAACAAAGATAGTGAACCAAATAAATAAGAAAATTAGGTGATTCTCCAAGTTTCTCTAATACAACCGGTATATTGAGGAACCACAGATGATCACTTACAGTTTAGTTCTGATCGCAGTAAATACAAAGCGACAAAAAACTATCTCCGAGATTTCTGCGACCGTAATATTGTGTGATCTCTTGGCAGTTTTGTAATGTTTACAGGTGTATTTGGTACAAAACCGTATACTAACTTTATAATGTTGGGTGTACTACGTCCGCATTTGAAGAATTATTTAGTTATCTACGAGTGCAATAATACTTTTCTCAGACTATATACAATTATCTTGAGGAAACAAGTTAATTGTACATCATTAGAAAATGTATACAATGAAAAGCATTATTCCTGAAGACACTCTTTTAGTAATTGTTAAAAAAAGATCCTAAATAATTCTACGTTTGGGTAGTCCCAAAAGATTCTAGAAACCGTTTAAAACATACGTTTTTTTACATTTCTCAAATTTTCCCTAAAATTTGAAAATGTTGGTAATCAATATATCATAACTTATGCTGATATAAAGATTGTTAGAGATGAAACAGTGCAGGCTATTATAGTATGCATTGTTTGCTTTAACAACTTGATAACATCGAATCATCGAAATATTGGAGACGGGGAAAAAGTAAGTCGATTAGGTAAACTGTTAACATCAATATGACGTATCTACAAGACAATTCTGATAAATGACGATGTTTGTTGGTTTTTCTCCCAAATGATTTAGCTTGTTGATATGAAATACGAAGGCGTACATCAAAGAAGAGAGTAATAAACACGTTTGATGTGTCAAGTTATTATGTTTTGTCCAAATTCGTTCTTGAAAATCTTTAAATGGTCATTGTTGTGTTTTTTATAGGAGCGTGATATAGCTACAATCTGATATTAAGGAAAGTTTAATCCGAAAATAATGGGAACCAACGAAAGAAAGGTAATCAATTAACAGTCGTAGCTGCCATGACGAATTGTAAGCCCTTTATTGCTAAGTTCAGTTAATTAAGAAATCCTAATGACTTCCGAATATAAACTAGCTAATACTAGAACGCTTAAAAATTCCATTATGGCGGGTCTTACATCTGAAGTATTGTAGTCGCAATCCAGTTATATAAAATAGGCATGTCCTACCACCCAGCGCACTCATACTCCTATTGTCGCAGCATTTATATTATGCAATATTATAACAGTGACGTATATAAAGAAGTATTATAGCGACGCTGGCTTCATTGGCAGAGTATTTGGACAGAGTTTCGATGGACGTAGCTTCGAATCCTTGCAGCTGAGTCAAAGCTTCTGGTGAAGGACAGTATCGAGATGAAACTATAGCATGGTGGTTAGGTTTTTTCTAAATCCACCTGACTAGTTATCAACCACAAATCGTCGTCAAGCACCTTTGATGTGTTCCAGCAGCTGCACCTAAGGTTTTTAAGTTCCCTCTAAGCTTACCGCGTTTACCAACTTAGAGTACATCGTCATTTAACGTCAGATGGGATTGTGGTTGAACGTAAAGTATAAAGTAAAAAAGAAAGAGTTCTACAATCTAGTCCGTTTCATTTTTGGGCTTCCAAAATTATCATGCTTCATTTCATGCATTTAATTCAAACGAAAAATGGTGTAACCCAGGCATCTTACTCAATTAAAATATCCAGTGAGCACCTCTTAAACCAAAATTTCTAAAACTCCCGAAATCAGTTTGTTTGCTGTCCCAAATTTGTCATGCCATATCTCTTCGCTTTAATCGAAGTAAAAAAAAAGTAATTCTGTTACGACGCCTTTATTACGGTCTCTTCAGGAAAGTTATGGTCTTTCTTATTTCACGAAATGACCCTGTGTTTGGAGGCATACGACTTTTGTATTTGTACTATATTTAATAGTTTAAAATGTATTAAATATCTTTCTACTCGAGTACATATGCACCAATAATTTCGATTACAGTATGGAATTCTTCAATTGAGAAAGTAAATAGGATATTGAAGGGTCGGAAACGCGCATGTGAAGCGTCCATAGGCTGTGGTGACTGCTTAACATCAGGCGACTCGCATGCTTGTTTGCTACGATTGTGGTATACAAAAAAGATAAAGTCATGAGTTTTATAACCTAATAAACATAATCCAGTTCTTGTATTGATTATTTGAAAATATATCACTAGTCATTTAACGATAGATGCTAATTTACAAAAATAGGGATGAATGTCTTAATCGACACACATCAACAAAATTGTATTATGGTAACGCCATCTCTTAATTTTTATGTGTATTATTTTCTCTTCCTTATTCCGCATATTTTATCTATACTTTCGCACGCTATTTATTATCTATGTAGTTTATACATCCCCTTCCCTTCCCAAAAGAACGGAACGCAAATCGACGCTCGCGCCGCCCTCTCTCTTCTACGGCTAACGATCCAAGCGCCCGCACGCAATTACGCAAAATCGATAAAAAATAGTGATTTATTGGATTATCTATTTATGAACATTTACCGGGACGACAGTATATATGTTATGTGGTGATTGTGGTGGAACGCAGAACCAGCCCAGAATTGAATCAACAACCCGGTAAGTTCCGTTCAAATCCTACCGCTAATTGTACCTATATTTACATAAATTTCCACCACA